>JANBPT010000280.1:0-48288 GCA_027575765.1 Tieghemiomyces parasiticus
CCGAGACCGATGCCACCACCGTTGCCGTCGCTACCGCCACCGAGACCGGTGCCGCCGGTAGGAACGGCGAGGGCAGAAGTGGTCGTGGCTGCGCGCTTGGCGAGGGCCGGGGCACGGTGTTCGGCGGGCTGGGCGGAGGCTACGAGGGCGGTGGCCAGGGTGACGGCGACGAAGGCGAGGCGGAAGGAAACCATATTGGGGAAGCTTAAGCGGGGCGACTAAAAGGGGGAGGAGGGTAGGTAGGAGAGTTGGGTTGGAAGCGTTTGTTGATGACTGGGTTGAAACTGGCGGGGTTGGATGTATTTATGTAAAACTGGGACAACTGCTCCCTGCACACGCCCAAGAAGAAGCATGGTTCAGCCAGCCGTTCCGGGGGAGATTCGGACACGGTACGATTACCTTCGTGTCCGCTTAGTTCAGCATACTGCCCCTGGGCATGTCTAGGCCGTCGCGGACGAACGAGTAGAACCGCAACTAGTCTCATGGGTGACCGTTAGTAACCAGCACCACGCAATTTCCTAATCTAGCTGGTACAGCGGAGTTGATCTGGCTAAGTTGGTGGCAACTAAGGCGGAGTGGGAGATGGAATGTAACTCCGACACGGACGGCTTCGGTTGCTGACCAGGGTAGGGCGCTGAAGGTCGCCAATGCCCGTTTTTCACACCACTCGTGGTGGCGATTGGACAGCGCCTGACGCCAATTCCCATTCCTGATACCGTCTAGATCTCCCAGCGCCGTTAGGATAGAACGAGGTCACGCCCCCCTTCTCTGTGGGCTGCGGGCATGGCGAAACTCGGCCAGAGACATTCCAGCCGTACAGACGCTGCACTATTGGTCATACCTCGAGTGAATTATCCTCCTTGCTCATTTAAATCCGAGCCTGGATGTATACTAACTCACCCCGTTGCTATGGCCACCACTCGCAAGAGAGGCGGGCTGCAAGGGGGGAATAGGTCCCCTTCTCCATTGGCTCCAACAACGGCCGGGATTTCTCTAACCGTCTCACCAATTCTTACTAATGATCCACTCTGTAGGGGCTGCCGCAAGCGTTTCTCCTCCCCGCTATGCTCCTACTGGTTAGTATTAGGCCAGGGCGATTCGACTACCACGTGGGCCAACAACTAAGGTTTCCAGCTGGAACTCTCCACGGCACCCGGTATGCCGCTGAGGCTCGCAGTGCTGACACTACCTTGCGAACGCTTCCAGGTAATGGCTGGATTGTCCTAACGGAGGAAGGATTAATTCGTGCTTCCCACCCAATTTCCGGCGCACATGATTCGGTGTATCGATTTAGAAGGCACAGCAAGCGCACGGTTGCCGGGTGTATCGTGGATATAGTAGCAAGTTGTTTGTTACGCAACCTTCTGCCGACCAGAGGTTCCCATGCTGAAAGTTGATCTGGACCATCAACGACCCTGCTTGGCCGTGAACCAACCAGTTTCATTGGTCTACTCAGATACCTCCTTCTCATTTTCTCAAGCGTCCGAAGGGATTCGCAACCATTCCCAGCCACCGCGTATGGGAGCAGCCGCACCTGGGTACGTAGTAAATCTGGTTACTCTAGGTGGTTTGGCCTCCCCAGCTGGCTAGCGGGCCAGGGTCGGACCAGTCAAAAGGGTCCACCTCTGTCATGCAGATCTCTTTGGCCCTGGCCATCCGAAACCCGTTATCTACAAATTGGAAACCAAATTCTCGTCGGCGCTGAGTGGTGATACGATTGACAGTTATCCGCGTGAAGAGGGAAGGGAGACCGTCCAAGCCAGTAGATACACTTGGCGGGGCTAGGATGCACCTAGCCAGGGCAGTATGGCAGGGGAGCTGGTCTGGCGACGATTGAACCATTGGTCCAGTCACAGCCAACAGAGGAACCTAGCGACCACATTGGCTGTGAATTGCACGAAATTTTACCGCTATCGATTCGTGACTTTGAGAAATCTCTTTCACTACGGCAGGCGGCCTGCCGTCACTACTTTCTAGTTGGAAGCGTGCACGGTAGTTAGGGAGGGGGAGACTGGGATGAATCCCTGCGGAAAGCATTAGACGGACGAGCCGGGCCCCAAGGGCCTTCCGTCAGCAATCAAACGGCTTACTTTCGGCGAGTTTACCTGAGACGGTGTCGATCTCCTTTGCTTGCAAGGCCGGTCCGACTGTGCAGCCCGAGGGAAAGTGCGCGCACGCTAAAGGAAGCTGGGAATAGATTACTGACTGGTCACGTTGAAGACTAGCTTGATTTACGACTAATACTCTGACGATTATTGGTAGGTTCGGTTCAATGTTTCTCAGCAGACTGACCATGGTTTCGCTATGGCCAGGTATTGGTCGAACAAGGAATAAGGTGGATAAATAGATGGCCCATAAAGTTCACGTTTCCTCACAGTTAAATCATATTTATTTTATATAATGGTCATTATTCGGTACGGTTCTGCGAGTCCGCTGTATATATCTACCAAAGTGGAATTTTAAGTCACTTGGCTGGCACTTGGTAAGCTCCGATTGCTAGGCATCCATGGCCACCTCCAATGAGGAGAGGTTTCTTATTGTGCAGCCGTTGTTTGATGTCCCTGGGCAGTGAAAAGTCGCAGGGGGCCCAATCGAGACCGGGAAATGAGGCTGGAATAAGTGTGACTCCGGCGCCAGACATAGACATGGATGTCTGCAGAACCATGGGGCAGTGTGCTATCGTAATAGGGCCGCGGGAGGTGGCAGTCGACTCTTCCGCGGGCCGTTTCCCAGGCCTGGAGCATGGGCTCCAACTCGCGCTCCATTTGGTGGTTGACAGAGACCTTGACTACGGGGGGGGGATGCTTAGCCCTCAGGTGCAATAATCCACGTCTGGTCAAAATAAAAACTGAAAGCATAACCGTAAGTATGACACGGTTCCAGCGAGTCTGAGTTGGGATAAGTCCAACATTAGAATGTCAGCGCCAATGATAAATGCCAGCAGATGGTTCATGGGGATACACCCGAGCCTCATCACCTGTGATGACGGAGTCTAGCAGGTACTCGCTGGCCCTGCCAAACTCCTCTAGGAGCTGGGTGGCAAAACATACCCACTGGTGGCGCTGGTCATCGATGAGGCTGTGGGGGACCCAGCGGTACAAATGACAGTATAGGCTCAAGTCCCTGCGCAGGACATCGCGTATGGTACTAAGGAAAGGGTGGCAGGCCTGGGCTGGTTGTTCAGTAGATGGACGAGGGTCTTCCTCCAGCGGTTCCAAGACTATGGCTCCATATGGCTGGCCAGTGTCTTATGACAGGCGGCCAACCCGAGGAACGTCTTCAAAAGAGTAGCAGCCCGTATGAAAGCAAGCTAGCCACCTGCTTGCTTACGGTAACGCGGCTAGGGCGGTCAAACTCAATGTGGATTCCAGTTCAGATAAAATTTAGCCTGCCTTGCGGCTGTAGAAATAAAAATAATAAATGGGGTCTAGGGCACCATAGTTGGTGGATTTAGATGAGGTGGAGATTGGAACATTAGAGATCAGAATGATGTGGAGATAAACGGGTTAGCAGCGAAACGGGGAATATTCCAAAGCTAAAAATGGCTAGGCCGTTCGATTACTCGCCTTAGCCTATGCTTGGTAACGTCTATGGCGCCAATGTGAGGAACTCCAAGCTTCGCCAAACACGATAATTTGGCGCCTTTTACATTACCCAATTTTTCAAATCGCTAACAAATGAAAATCTATCACTATAATTAGCATGGTTGCATTGGTTATTAGCACGAACAGTCGTAAAAATTTCCAACTGAATACCAGCCTTGCCCCCCTTATTCCATATTCCCTTGTATGTCTGGTCAATTGGATGAAAGCAGTATATTATTACAACCAACAAACGCAGTGCTTTTTTTTACGTAGCAATAAGCTCTTTGGCCTGGTCTATGAGATGAGCCAAGGCGGAATCGGGCTTACCAGTTATGTGGTAGCGTTGCATTTCCGCTAGGGTTTGAGCGGCGCATTCCGCCTGGTGCCAGCGGGTCCAACCGCGGAGGAGGACGTAGGCCAGATCGGAGCACCAATGGGGCGGACGGTAGCCATCAAAGTGAGTCGACGTACCAGCTGCAAAATTACTGACTTGGCCATGGCCATCGTCGACTATTCTACGTGTAACGGCTGCGTTCAATGGTGGTTCAATCTGGTCACGCAAAAGGGTACTCATCGGGTACCACGGTGGCAGGCTGGTACTTGTCTGGGAGGCTGTTGACGATGGTGACAGTGGTGACGCAGCGACGTAGTATTCATACTCCAAAAGGTCATAGCGACGGATGACGTGGGTAAGCAGGGCAAAGAGAGCGCGGGCCTGAGAGACCCGTCGCGTTCGGAACAGGAGAGCGAACAGTCGCAGGTAGGCGGCCAATGGAACCGGGTGCCCGCCGGTCAGCGCATCGCCGTACGTTTCCTCTTTAGAGACCAGGCTAAATCCATCAAATCGAGGCGGGTCGGTGAAAGGTTCGGTGCAGGCTCGGAAGGGGGTGTAATCGTCTTGCTCTTCCATTCGAAAAAAGGTAGCAATTAACGGCTGGGCGATAGGGTCGAGCCCGCAGAGTTGGTCGAACGTCTTGAGGGCACCGTCAACGTCATCCCGTCGGGCATAGTCGTGTAGGATGACCAAGAGTCCCTCCTGGCGGACACGCGGATGGGTGGTAAAGAAGGTGTGGTGGCGTAGGAGGTGGCGGGCCTCACTGTGCAGATTATGGCGAGTCAGACCGGAGAGGACCAAATTTGCCAGGGCCGGGGTGGAGTGCAAGAGCGGGCTCTGGGCGTCGGCGTAGCGGCGAAACAGGACGTAGGCCTGGCGGGCCTGGCCATGGGCAAATAGAATCTGGAGAGTTAGGGTGAGCTCCACGGGGTTGCGTGGTAGGGTCTGGCCCAGGCGGGTGAAGGTGGGCCGCTCGACTCGCAGCCGGCGCATCAACTGGCGCAACGATGCCGTCTCGGTACGACGGGCACTCTGGGCCAGATAATCTTCGCCGTCCTCATTACCCCCAACCCGTCCCTTCGTTTTGGAGGTAGATCCCCTGCGCGCCCCGTCCAGTACCTCCTGGAGGTAAGCGGCGAGGACGGCGTGCTGAACCGCCTCGTGGTGCAGGTCGCTGAACTCGGCCATCACACCTTGGCTGACACGCGCCAGAATGGCGTGGGGCGAGAAACTCTGATGGAACGGATCATCCTCAGGGTCGCCATACCTGTAGTGGAGGCCCAGGACACCCCGGGTTATGGCGTCGAGGGCTACGTGGTCCCATATGAAGTGACGTCGATTGAATAGGTCGACAACCTCGTTGACCTTTGGCAGAGAGCGGTGATGAAGATATCCAGTGAGCATAATAGTGAGTGTGCGGCGGTCCGGAGAGAGGTGGGCAAGAGCGCGTCGCCACGGGTCCGGTACATTGGACAGCCGGTTGGACCGTGGGCCCGGGCAGGATACCGGTTCTGGCACTCCTTGGAGACAGTGGAAGAGGGCTTCCGCTTCAGGAAGGCCGCCATTGGTCTTGACCAAACCGTCGAGGTAGGCGTTTACGGTGGCCAAGGTGAGCCGCGGATAGACCTGAGGGAGGGCGCGGATAGGGACTGGAGCAGCCGGGTCGATACCTGGGACCTCCAAGGGATGGATGATAACAGCTGCCCATAGTCGCCGAGCCAGCGCGGCCTGTCCGTTACGAAACAGGCGCTTAAGAACCCGGTGGTAGACGGCGGGCGGGAGGTGATCGCGGTGGGTGGCGGCCCGCTCCAGTAATGACACTGCCACTTCCCAACGCCGGTGAAAGACCAGAGGGATCAGGGTGCGGAGCCAGAGCGGCGGGCGTTGGGCCACTTCGGTCACAAATTTTCGGGCATCGTCCCAAAGCTGGCCAAGTATATCGTCTACCGGGAGGTCAGCAGCTGAATCCGAGGCAACTGCGTGCACCATAAAATGGATCAGCTGGTTAGTTGGTTGGATGCCCACCTGGCACATAGTCCGATACACCGTGAAGAGTTGCTCGACATTGCGGTACGCCATGAAATGGCAGGCGATAAAGTGTTCCCAGGTCGTGACGTCAAAGTGACGGGCAGTGAGAAGCTGCGAGGCTGTATTAACGGTGATAGCTGGGCCTGCAGAATCGGTGGCACCCTCTAGAAACTGGGACCACCAGGTTTGAAATACCGCCACGGCCTCTGCGTACTGACCTAGGCGACGGTAAGACCCGAGCCATAAATTGCGGTGCCGGACACTGATCGACCGGCCTGTAGCCTCCATATCGCGGCAGATCAAGACGATTCGCTGGCCGGTTTCCCGCGAGGGCTGGTGGCTTAATAGATCAAGCAGGCATACCCAGTCGAAGGCATCGAGGTGTGCCAGGGCGCTGCGATTTTCGGATACCGATGCCTCTAATGGGGCGGGTGGTGATGGCAGCTGTCGCAACTTGTCGTAGGCACCAAGCATTCCGTCCACGTCCTCTTCCAGGAGAGCTGAGCGGAACCGTCGCAATAGATCTTGTGAGATCCGGCTGTCGGGTGTCAGTGGTAGATCGTCAGCTACCGCTTCGGAAATCGGGAAGCATTCGCTGGCCTGGTCCGGCGGTCGAGTGTAGAGTCGTCGGGCGGGGATCGCGATATTGGACGGCCGCCATCGTGGGTTCGCGACCATATGGACATGGGGTATCCGTGGTGGCCGGGCGTTATGAAATGGACACTTACCCGTACGGCAGGAGAGCAGGGCAGCGAGCTCCGATGCAGTCCGGCTGGCTACCAGGCTGACCCTGGCCATGGAGGCATGAGGTAGGATCGGGGAGCCAAAGAAAGTCAATAAACAATGCGGATCGCGCTAACTGGTCGCGGGGTTGCGAAGGAGGCTGCAAGGCAATGAACGATTGGTTGAAGGTAGCTCCGTCAATGGCATAGCTCAGTAAGCGACGGACCACCATGCGAAGATCTGGGCTCTGCAGCCGAATCGGTCACCAGGGGCCAGGATCCGCCAGGTGGACTTCATAGCTGAACGGAGTGACGCCCATAAAAAAAATTGTCAGTGAGATTGCATTAGGCAGAGGGAGTCGCTAGGGGTAAGTTACCGTCGCTTAACAGTTGTAATTAAATTGCTAGATATGATTTTACCGACTGGTGTTCCTCCCAGGGCGGAATTGTGCACGGCATCACTCTTATCACATCTATACCAACCAGTCTCGGGGTCGTTTGGAGCCAACGTTAAAGCCTCTATTGACGCCCGTGCATTTTAGTCACTTCACGGGTCAAGGCGGCCGGCGTGGGGTTGCGCGGGCGGGCGACTGCGAACGCCAGTTGTCAGCGGGCGGTCTCTTGACTCTGGGGTGGCGGTCAAGGGCGACATGCGTCCATCGTGACGTTGCCTCCTAACCCAGTTGGCCTGGCGCTCGCCATATTTTGTCACGCCACACATCTGGGGGCTAGCCGAGCTTCGAGGTCACCCGACTTAAGTTGGGAGTCCGGTGTGCCTCCCCCCCCTCTAAGCGACTGGTCCACCCGCCTTGTCCGATGATGGTAACCACCACTCGGCGCCGCCTGCTTAACCGAACCAAAGTCACCTTGCTAGGCCTACCTGGCGACATGGCTGGCACAACGGCAGCTGACTTCCCCCCTCCCCCTTCAGGCACATCACGCCTGTCGCCCCTTGTGCATGGCGTGGCGAGCGTGACTGTCGCCGCTATGCGCTTGCCCCCATTTCTCCTCCCCCCTGGCACTGAACTTTGGCCCGATCCCGCCAATTAAGTTCGGAAGTGCGGATTCTATATTGCTCGTTGTCCAAAAGAAGTGCGTGCTGATTTACATCCTGGCCGATGAATAGTAGCACGCCTGTGCATGAGGTACGTTGGCGGACGACCAGCCTTCGGGATGCCTTTTACGAGAGGTTCCAGTCGTAGTCGAAGCTTCAGCGATGATGGGAGATGGTGGTGTTTTGGCCTTGGCACCCGAAAGTCTACGTTACCAGCACCCCCCCCCTCACCCAAGGTATTTCAGCCGGGCCCACTCCGGCACATGTCGCGAAATACCTGTGGTTACAGGGACATTGACTGGCCGCCACCTAGCGTTGGTTAGGATGACCGCGACTAGGCAAACGGCCCATGAGGCCATAGGGAGAAAAGTAACCAGGGCTGCCGAAGCTACTCACCAGCCCCCGCTCCCTCTAGCCGGAGGGAACTGGGCCGGACAGACAGACCCCCCCTCGCCGCTTTGCTGCGGACCAGGCTTCGGCCTGCGTTTCCCTCGCATGGCCAGTGAGGGGCCGGGACATTCCTATCGGAGACCCAGAGCCCACTGGTCGGGGAGTCTGCATTAGGTCACTAGCTTGACGATGTGATTACATCGGCTCAAATACTAGTCACGTCAGCTAGGCATCGGGGGCCTCTGTCCCGCCAACACATAAAGCTGCCGTAATCCCCTGTGGCCCGCCCCCACCGGCATTAATTGTATATCTGCCTCTTGGCTTCTCTCTTCATCCCGGCTCGCTTCCCCTTCTCACCTGGCCCAGCGTGTTTGCCTGTCCTCTATTGTCTCTGTGTATGCACACACCTTAATAAGTTGGACGCCGTGTTCAATAACTGACCGACGTCTCGCTCTTAACCCGCCCACGTTCGTTTCAAAGCAGGTGCCTTTTCAGACTCTTGCCTTCCGCCACCCGCCATTGCCATTCCTTCCGGGCTTGCCGGCTTTCGCCCCTCACACGCCAGCATCCCCAACGGTCATCGTCGGCTTGGTATTTCCCCGACCTCCGACTTTACAATAAGGCACGCCTCCCCCCCCGTAGTCGCCACTTCCCCTCAGTTCAGTAACTACCACTGGCCGCACCATTACCGCTATGGTAAGCCAGAGCGAAGGCCATGGTCAGGATTATGGCAGTCTATCCGACCCTAAGCTCTCCCCGAGCTCCAATGCCAAGCGCTCAGTGGGCTCGCCGAAGGGATTCAGTTCACGGAACTGCCGCTCACCCTTTCTCCATCCAGGAAGCGGCAACGATGGCTCGCTCTCTTCGCCGGGAATGTCGGCTGTGTCCTACGTCAGCCAACCACCCTTGCTCTCTGCATGGGACATGTTCACCGTCAACGTCGCCCTAGCCGGCCTGCAATTCACGTGTAAGTTCTTTCGATAAGCTCTAACCTGGCTCGGAGTGCTATTAGAAGGGCATGGAGGAGGGACATGTTCGCCTGGTTATGGGGCCGGCCCCTCCGCTTTTCCCTCCGACACGTCTAACTGGGGTGCGACGGAAGCAGTGCAGGCCAAGGTGGGACGGCTTTTTTTCGATGACCTCATACCTACGCCCGGTCCTATCCGGCCGCCTCATATTGGGCTTTGTCATCATAGCCTGCGGAGCACCCCCGACCTGATCCCTAATTAACGCCCTCATCGCCTATGCTCGTCATTCACGTTCACTCCCGCTCTCACACAATCGCATTGCACACTTCATTCTGTCCGCTGTGCCCATCAATCCAGGGTCCGTCGAGCTTGGGTAAGCTTTTTCATGCATACACTCTTTCCACCGTCGCTATCCCCTGATACATTAGCACTTAGCCAACCGAGCATTGTCCTCTCAACACCACCGGTTCCCTAACTGACTAGCCAACCCCTAATTAATCACCCCCCCCCACCCCAACAGCTACGGTTCGCCCTACCTCTTGTCCTTAGGACTGCCCAAGCCGCTCCTCTCGCTGGTTTGGCTCGCCGGCCCCCTGTCAGGCTTTATCATCCAACCCCTGATTGGTGCCGTCAGCGACCGCAACACCTCCGCCTGGGGCCGGCGGCGGCCCTTTATCGTGGTGGGTAGCCTCCTCGTCATCTTAGCCATCGCCGTCATCGCATACGCCCAGGAGCTGGCTCATTTTTTTGGGTCGACCATTCTGGGTTGGTCAGCGCTCAACCCAGAGACCCGTGATAAGGTAAGTGTTTCCCCGCATCTGGTGATGCATCCGCTGAAATCGGACTAGTTACGACTGCGTTAGTACTTGATCCGTGTTCGCCTGAGAGTCCGTTACTGATGGCTATCTGCGTCCTGTCCGCTCTTTGTTCCGCCTTGACCCCATCTGCCCTTACTGTTGCAAGTACGCCCATGTCGCCATTATACTGGCGGTAGTCAGTTTCTATGTGCTCGACTTCTCCATCAACGCCGTTCAGGCATGCCTGCGCGCCTTGGTACTCGATGTGGCCCCGCTAGCCCAGCAAGAGGCCGCCAACGCCTACGCCGGCCGCATGCTTATGTTTGGCAGCTCAATGGGCTACTTTATGGGCTTCGTCAACCTTGTCGAAGTGTTCCCCTTCCTAGGCCGGTCACAGATGCAGATCCTGTGTGTCATTGGTATCATGGTCTTCATTCTCGCTGTCTTCGTGACGTGCCTCACCACCACCGAACAGGTCCTCGACAAGAGCGAGTTATCTGAGGAGGAGCTCAACAAGTCCATATGGTCGACCATCGCCGACGTCTACCACGCATTCTGGCTGCTCCCGCAGCCCCTACAGCAGGTATGCAACGTGCAGTTCTTTTCGTGGATGGGGTGGTTTCCATTTCTCTTCTACAGCACCACCTGGGTCGTCGAGGTGGTCGGCCGCCACTACCCAGGGAATCCCGCTGACGACCCGGACTTCTTTGATTACGCCACCCGCCTCGGCTCCTTCGCCCTGTTTCTATGGTCCATCGGGTCATTTGTGGCCTCCGTAGTGCTGCCCTGGTTTATACCGACAGCAGCTGAAGGTTTAGAACTGGCCTTGGATCTCCCAGTACCCGCCGGTGACCACGAGGCTGGTACAATTCCCTCATCGGCAGCGGCCCAGGAAACCTCTCCGCTGGTAGGCCCCGCTCCGGCGTCTTCGCCCCGCGGGACCGTCCGGGACCGGGTATTGGCCACACTTCGTCTGTTCCAGTTCTCCATGCGCCGCCTATACACCTTCTCCTTGACCTTTTTCTCGGTGGTCATGATGTGCACCTACTTTGTCCAGTCCGCCAAGGGGGCGGTATTGCTGATCGTGCTCGCCAGTGTCCCATGGGCGGTGTCTCTATGGGTCCCCTTCGCCCTAGTCGGGGAGTTCATGTCCAAGATGAATATTGAGACTCAATCCCTCCTGGCTGCTGATGACGGTCCCGGGGTGGACAGTGCCATTATAAGCCCCTTGCTATCCCCAACCGATCGGACGGCGGAAAGTCAGATTGCCGCCCTGCCCAACTTGGACCCTAGTCATCGCCCGACCGCGCTTACCATCCCCACCCTTCGCCACGGGTGTCTTTCCGGGTCACCCTCCGCGGTCTCGTCAGTCTCCAATTCCCTGGCCCGCACGGACGGCTTCGCCGAGTACGCCTCCTCTCCGCTGTCGCGCCGGTCGGTCCAGTTTGACGAGACCCCGCGAGTCCTCCACCCATCTTCGCCGACCGCCCAGCCCGCCGACGGCGGCGCTCCTTTAAGTTTGCCGGGCCCCCCGGATTCGTCGCGGCTTTTCCCGGGTAGCTGGCACGATTTCCCGCGCACCGAGACCAGCGACTCCCGCGCCAGCGTCCGTACCCGCCGTAGCCGCCGCTCGCAGCGTACTACAGGTACCGCCGCCACAGCAGCCACGACCCTGGACTCTGGAATGGTGCTGGGGATCCACAATATGTATGTGGTGCTCCCGCAATTCGTCATGAGCCTGGTGTCCACCGTCATCTTCTCGGCCCTACAGGACCGTCGGAGTACTGCTCATCCGCCCGGCTACCATGCACACCCTTCAGCTACAGTCGACTCGTTGGCCACCAGCCCGTCGTTCTGGCCGACGGTGATGGCAAGTGGTGGGTTTGGAGGAAGTGGCGAAGCCTCCGACGCGGTCGGCTGGGTGCTACGGGTCGGCGGGCTCTGCTCCCTCGTGGCAGCCTTCCTGTCTCTCTACATTGTAGATATGCGTAAGGTGCGCATGAGCGACTACATTTAGAGGACTCCTCCTTCTGGTCCAGTGATACCCCAAAATTAGGGGGTGGAGGGTGGAGGATTATCCGCCCGTTCGCATTGAAGATGTTCTTGGCTTCATTCTGTATCCGTTCGCTCGCCCAACTCAAGTCCTCGAATATTTTTTTTTTATCATTGTACTTTATGCCTTTACCCCAAACCCAACCATGTGACCACTGTCCCTGAATAACACGTTATTAACTTAAACATTGGCTTAGGCTATATTTAGACACTCGGCATGTTTATGCATGCAAAGCCCGACCACCCCACAGCGACCCGAGGTTAGTTTAGTAGTATGGGGTGGGGTCCGGCAGCGGAATGTAGTCGGCGTTATTGGGACCGACGTACAGGGTGGTGTAGGTATAGTCCTTGAACCGGATCAAGATGATGAGGATCAGTAAGGGGATTACCACTGCAGAAATTAGCGCCATACGTTTGTTCCACTGCCGCAGCCGACGGCATCGCAAATTTTCGCGGGTGATGCGGATTTCGTCACGTGGCGGCGGGATACACCAGGCGGCAATCCACCAACATGGCGGACAAATGAAGCCCAATATAAACAGGGCTTTGTAGAGTGGCTCGTGAACGCCCGGTGGGAACACCTTTTCGAGGAAGTCGGCCAGGGCGCTCCATTCCAGGCGGCGGCGCGAAAAGATTCTGTTGGGCTGCTTGTGGCGGTGGGTGTCTCTAAGCTTGGGTCGCGAGGCAAAGTAGCCGTTGCGTTGCGGCTGGTGGACGTTGACGGAAGCCGTTTGGGTACCGGTACTATCGTGGTCGGATTCCAACTCAGGACCGAGGGCTGCATTGGCTGCGTTAGGGGCGGCCACGGGCGTGGGCATTTCGAGGTGCGTATGATCGGGCGACGGCTGGCTGCCTTGTGCACCGGGGGTAGCTACTAACCGTACGGACTGTCGGTTCCCCATCCCGGTAGGCGGATTGAGGGGTCGACGGTGGCCTGCGCTCAACACCTCGGCGTAAATATCTGTACCCTGGGGTTTACCCGCCTGGTGTACCGGTTGGGGTCGCGGCAGGGTCGGTGCCACCGGTAGGTTCTTAATCGCAAAGTAAGGGACCGGGTAGGAAGGGAAGAACCCCGCCATAGAGCTATCGGCCATGGATTCGTCCACCGGAGAACGGGCGATGGGCTCCGGGAAGTTGGCGAATCCGACGCGGTCCCGGGAATGGGCCCTATTGTGTCGGGATTTACCTGTACCAGCCGAGTTGCCGGTGGCCGGGGCGGAGATTGTAGACCGGATGGAACCAGAATCATCTAGACTGCTGCCGTATGATGAAGGAGCGTGCGGTGTGGCCCAGGCAGCCGAGGTAACGGTAGCGGCCTTAGCGCGCTCCCTCTTCGGCTTAGAAGCCCGGGACTCGGTAGTCCTTTTCGTCATACTCGGGAGGAACATACCGTCCGAGGGCCGACGCAACTGAGGCGAGGCCATAGAGGCGGTGTTGGCAAACGACTGCATATTGGCCGCGGGCGAGAGCGGAGTGGCTGAAGGGAGTAGGCTGCGGCGGCGGGTGCCGCTCGAGAGGGAATTAAGGTACGACGGATGGGGCAGGTAGCCGGTTGGTATGGGGAGAGGCGATAGGGTACTGCGTTGGCTAGCATTACCACCGCCGGCACTACCCACGTAGGCGAGCTTCACGGTAGGGGGCGGGGATACGACAGAATGATTCACGCCGTTCGGTTCAGAATTCCGACGTAAATAGACCGCTTCGGGGACAAGGAGAAGCAGGGCCGGGCCGCGTAAGTGGAGGTCTCCGGCATCAGACATAAACCGCCGGCGACCACCGTGTCTCCCGGCACGCCTAGCCGATGATCTTTGCTGTTGCCTCTGGTCGGTGGTGGGTGAGTCGTCAATGACAAATACCACCTGTTCAGAGCGGGCACTCAGCGGGGGTACCAATGATGCCTCCTTGACTTGGCGCTCAGAGGCCACCGAGAGTCGAGACATGGCGGCGGAAAAGTGCGGGTTGGTGGGGAATTCGGGAAACCCGGGCGATAACGGCGATAGCGGAGCCGGTGGTCGCGAGTTTGGGCCCGCGGCGGCCGAATTATTGACCATCCAAGTCGAAAGGGTGGAAGGCATCTGGTACACGTCATCAAGTTGGACGGCTGGTAAGGTCGGGGTGCGAGGAGCCGCGCCTTCGGCGGGCGGGGGCTCGGTCGCCGTAACTTGGGGCTGCGCCCGTATGATACGTTCCTCGAGGGCGGAGAGGGCACCGATACTGGAATGGGCGTTCAGGCTGTCGTAAGAGGCCTCGGCCGGACGACCAACCCAGGTCCCGGTGATACGTTTGGTTATTTTGCGCCAGGTTCGGCGCGGGCCGGAGTTACTGGGACCGGCGTCGTCAAGGTAGCGATGACCTTGACGGGGGTCCAGCTCGTCGAGACTAGCCAAGATGGCTCCCTCGCGCTCGAACGGGGCGTGCGGGGGCTCAAGTGGGGCATCGGCGGGGTCGTGGTTGAGGAACGTGAAGGCCGGCGGGTGACGAGGGTCGTCGTCCCCTGGGTGCACTGAGACTACGGAAGCCCGGGTGGCAGCGACTTTAGCGCTACGATGCGTCCTGAAACCAAAGTAGGAAGGGGCTGGCGGACAGGGCGGGACCTGGTGGACAACTGTTGGCGAGTCCACGGCCGGTAGAATCGGCACGGTTCCCGCCGGACGTCGTGGTGTCGGGGTGGTGGTACCGATTCCGGTAGAATCATTTCGTTCTTGCTTTAGAGCTTTTAAAGGCCGAATACTGGTTAGCCGAGTGAGGACATTCTGCGGAAAGTACGCGGATGAGGGGCTATCAATCGGAGCAGGAGGCGTCGTGGGGGCACGTACTGTAGGGACGGTAAGCTCCTGGTCCTGAGCCTGCGCTAATAGGGCGGCACTGGGCCGCGGGTTTGGCACGGGCGGGGTGACGCTACGAAATATGGTCCGTGGCCGGTCGGTCGCGCTGTTAAATAGTCCCAGTGACCAATAAGAGGGCGGTGGCCGTGTGGGCGTAACCGACCGAAGGGCCGAGTGGTTAGATTGGGCACTCTCTGATGATGCGGTGGAAATATGGGTGGTAACCAGGGTCCGCGGCTCTGGACCTGGCGGAGGTGGTATACCCGGTTCGGTTCCCATTGCCGGCACTGACACTACTGCGAGGGCCTTGGGCTCCACTCCAGATGGCGTACCTTCTGGCTGCTGAACATGTGGCGAGGCCTCTAGGGAGGAAGACTGGGCCGCGTTGAGAAAGCTAAGGCCTGGGGATAAGACCTCGCCAGACGAGGTATCACCCTCCCGCAAACACCCCTCGTTAAACGACTCCCCGGTCGACAAGTTGAGGCCCGGAAGTTCATCTAACTGCCCGAGAGAGCCCGACATGGAAGCTTCGAAGAGGATAGGCGACATTTCGAGTATAGTCTCGCCCTCTACGAGGCCCAGTGACGACAGGTTGAGTGCCTCGGTGCTGGTGTCGAGCGTGAGCAGTCGAGGCCGTGGAGTTGAACGGGAAGTCGGCGGTGAGCGCGATGGTGAAGGAGAAGTGGGTTCCGGGGTGGAGAAGCGAGTGGCAGGCGTCTCCTTCATTTCCTTACCCGGGAGTGGTTCATCAGTCGCTGCTCCCTCTTCACTTATGTCGGGTATCGTGGTTTCGACAATCGGTGAATCGATCTTCTCAACCACGGGCAACTCGGCCTGTATGTGTGGTGGCACAGCCATTGAGCTGCGAGACTCATATGGTACGGTAGTGCCTCGACCCAATGAGTTGTACGAAGTCAACGTGAGCGCTGGGGTGGTCTCCATTGCCACAGGCCCCTCGTCGGCAAATGCCAACATGTCGGCCGTAACCTCTAAACTATCATCCTTGGTCGCCCCTGGTCGGTACTCAGAAGTTTCAATGGGGCCTATACTTACTAAAGCTGATGGTGAGTCCTTTTCCGCATCTGCTAGGTTTAGTACGGTAGGCTCCAGGTACGCTTCCTCTACTACCTTTACCTCGGATACCGGTGGCGATTCAGGAACCAGGCTAGTTTCGATAGCTTTGCCAGCGGGCATGGGCGAGGGCGAGGTTGGAGTTTCATCAACCACGGCATTCACGACAGCGCTGAACGGGTTAGACTGGCTCCACCCCTGTTGACTCGCCGGGGTGGTGGAAACGCTAACGGGCCCTTCCTGGTTGATGGTCGGCATCGCTGCCGGCGAACTGGCGGCCGAATCAAACCGGGTGGAGGTCTCCGTTGCTGAATGCGATGGAGAGGGCGTGCGGACCGGACTCTGCACGACCGGAACAGCTGGGAGCGAGTGTGAGGAGCCGGAGGCCACAGAGGCAGGAGCCGTCTGATAGGCCGATGAGGGTGCCGATATGTACTCACGATGGCCCTGGCTACCACTCGATGTGGTGCCAGCTATCGACCGCGAGGGTGAGGGTTCATCCATGGTATGAAGGTTTGCCATATTCTATAAGTTGCGTCAAGAAAGTGAGCGGGCCACGCCTGCCAATAGGGCGCTACAACAAGTTGATGGAGAGTTCAGAGGTGGGAGGGTGCTACTAGTGCAGGGGTGAGGGCATGTGAAGCAAAATATATCACTAGACCAATCCAATAAACTACAAGGGTGAGACGTACGGTGGATATTTACAAGCAGTTAGAGAGATACAAAGGAAGCCCGGTATAGAGGAGCAAGGATGCAGAGATTATGAGTTCATATACATGGCTTGGATGGGGAAGACGTAATGAAAAAATAGCATAATGTGTAGAGTGAGGAAATGGATAGTGCAGTAATGGATGTAAAAGTGATCTGCGCGTGGTGGCAGGGACCGTCGGTTTTAAACAGGACCCGCCTCGGTAGTTAAACCGAATGAGTAGTTAACAATTGGCGGACGAGGCCGAAGGCGAAGACTGAGAAGCAGCGTGCCAAACAAGAGAATTGACCAATTTCGCCCGTTTGCCACGGTATAGCAGAGTCAAAACTAAGTGGGCGACCGGCTCTCGTACGGAAAGAAGGGTGGCTTCCGGTAGTATTCAGGGTACAAATGAATTCCGAGTTGCACAGGGTCGCCCGATCACCGTGCGCTGTCGTAAAGGTGGCGTTGTCGAAAGAGAAGGAGGAGGGATGCGGAGTGTCAAAGGGGGAGAGAATAAAAATAAAGGAAAAATATAGGAAGAGAGAGAGGGGGAGCGGTAGCGGGACGTCACTCTCGTCGTGACGGCAGTAGGGCATTGTGGACCGCGGATGAGTGGTCTACGCCCATTTACTTGTGTCCCTACCGCCGTGTAACTCAAGCGAGATGGTACTCCCGAGGGATAGGGTCCGTCCGACCCCGACGCACACTAGAGAGATATTGACCCGTTCCTCGTTACCAGAGAGCGATAAAAAGGTAGGCCGATAGATGAGAACGGCGGCCTGCCTGGCTCTACCAGGCCAGTGGAAAGGAAGTTATTATAAATCTGCAAGGTTCGTACTGACGCGGATGGACAACTCTTTCTACTGCAGCGGCGGCCAGTGATGGGGTAGTTGCGCAGCTTGGGATTGCCCGCCCTTGTGGATTACGGTGTTACTAATTGATCTCAGCAGCACCCACTATGCTTGGCCTGATTCAATTTTTTCACTTCTGGGGCCGTCATCTAGTCAAGGCCGTTGGGGGCTGGCCCGTCCACTTCATTTCTAGGAGAAAAGAGCCATAGAAGCGGCGGACTAGGTAGCTGAAAATACAATAAAAAAGCATTGTCACACACAGTCCAGGCCCGGCCTCGGCAAACACGAATTCTGACCGAGCGGAATAGCAGTGTAGCTGGACGGAGAGAGGTGGATGATGCTAAGCCTACGCAAAGGAAGACAAGCGTACGCGTCTCCCTTTCTAACTTCCGCTTTGTTCAGCTAACAGGTACTTTATTACTCGTGAAGCTTCGGGGTAAAAAAAGATAAAGCTACTTTAACTTGAAGTTACTCTGGGTGGTCCGTCCAAAAAAAAAAACACAGTCGGCCTGACCAACCTCACCCCTAGTCACGCCTAGGACCCTGGTTGCCAAGAAGGCTTCATTACCAGTAATGTATTGGAATCCTATAAATAGCTTAATATACCATTCCCCAACGAAAAACAGCCACCTATCAACCAGGACAGGTTAGGCCATCTTACTAGCGAATTCAATGCCTGTAAATAATAATCCCCCAACTCATACATGGATGTACATAATTGATATTCCTTTCAGTGACTATACAAGAAGAGCAACGTCCACCGATTGTCCGCTAGACGACAGTGAGACCCTGTAGCGCGCTCAAAGCGGCCGAACCGGAAGTCCCAGCCGGGGCGGGGGCGGAGCCGGTCGAGGTTGTGGCGACTGGTACAGCTTTGTTAACGGCAACCGGGTTTGGCTCCAGCGTAGATAAGGGCGCAGGCGCCGAAACTGATTCGGCGGGGACTGGCGAAGGCGTAGGTACAGAGGCCAAGGTGGCTGAGATGG
This sequence comes from Tieghemiomyces parasiticus, assembly GCA_027575765.1. Lineage (NCBI taxonomy): Eukaryota > Fungi > Kickxellomycota > Dimargaritomycetes > Dimargaritales > Dimargaritaceae > Tieghemiomyces > Tieghemiomyces parasiticus. The sequence continues at coordinate 18,354 of JANBPT010000280.1, forward strand.
AGGATGAGACCAAGGGCATAGCGCTGGTAGATTTCGTGGGGATGTATTTCAAAGTGTCCACGCTGATACCCGAATGCGTGGCGATCCAGTTAATGTAACTAGCAAGGTGGGTGTAGATACCTACACCCTTGGCGGCACCGCAGATGGGCGAGCCCTCCTCAGGGCCGCCGCCAAACGATGTGAGGCCGACCTGGGCGTGGTCCTTTCCGAAGATCTTGTAAAGAGGGCCACCGGAGTCACCGGAGCAGGTGTCTTTACCGGCCACACCACCAGCGCACACCTGGCTGCCGTTTGAGTCCTGGTAGTCCGGCACCAACGCGTTGCAAGTGGCCTTCGATTCGACGGGTACTGTGACGATATCCAACTCGGTGTTTGGTGCCTGGTTTTTTGGGTCAGTGATTCCCATTCCGGCGGCGGAGAGAAGGTCGCCCTCGGAGACTGTGCCCATATAAATTTTGACGGTCTTGATGGTATCACTCAGCGGCACGTCCTCCACCTGGAGGAGGGCGATGTCATTCTTGAGCTCGCCAGTCAGGTTGAACTGATCATGAACGATAATCTTTGTAACCGTGCGTAGGTTGGGCTTATTGGTTTGGAGGTTACCGACGCTATACTTCAGTTCCGACGGGCTGCGGGCCACGTACTGCTTAGGGCCGGCTAGGCGCGTGGAGGGGGGTTTCACTACACAATGGGCGGCGGTGAGGATAATATTCTTCGACAAGATGCTGCTGCCGCAGCTCAGGGTACCGTACTCCGTTCGGTAGAGAGCGGCAAACATAGGTACATCGCCAATTTTAGCGTCCGTGCCGCCCAATACGTGGGGATTTAGCTTCGGTGGAGGGGCGGCGGTGACCGCCAGTGCGCACAGGACTGCCGAAAGGAGCAACGTGGGGTGCAACATGGTAAAACTAAAACAGTACCGGGTTAATAATACAAGATGGGCTAAGAAAAAAGGTGTTGCAGAAGGTGATGTAATGGGGAAAAGATGCACAGGGGTATTTAAGTCGACCAGCGGTGCGTAATGAATACAAGGGGAAGTAGGGTACAGGTCAGATGAAATGTATGTTAGGGCTTGTCCAAGGCTATCAACTAGGGTTGCAGTGCCAGAGATTGTCAATCGGCATTGAGGACGTGTGTGAAGGGAGAGGAAGGTAGCGTATTTTTGTAGAAGCTAAGGATACGGTGGGGCTATGGAAGTAGAAATCGATGACCATGCAGTAAGGAAGATTACCGACGAAAGAAGAGGCGGAACTTATCAGGTCAGAGTATGTGGAAAAGAGTTAAAATGCGTCACGGCATACGTTTATGACGGGAGCTGAGGTTGTCCGTCGGCTTGACTTTATAGTGGAGGTCCTGGATATACGCTTGGAGCGGTGCAGAAGGATGGGCAGCGGTGGGAGGTGGGGTGATCAGCTCGATAGTTGCCGAGCATCGTCAGAGGAAAATCGATAGGGCAAATGGGTCAAGTTGAAGGCGAGGTCGCCAACATGACGAACACTATGCGATAGGGCAGTGTAATGAAGGATACAAACGGCGTAGATAAAGATAACCGGATGCGAAAGGAACCCAGACCTTAGGGTTCTCATAATGTCGGGATTCAGACAGAGAAGTGGAGGAGGAAAACAGGGGAGAAGGGTGGAGTAAAGAGAGGAAGGGGGACTCTGGTCGGTCAATTAAAGGGCCGGGGCCCAAGACCAGCCATTATGATAGAGGCCAAAGAGGCGACATAGATGTGAAACGTCGGAGAAGTTATAAGTGAAGCCGGTAGTACCGAAGTGGCCGAACGTGAGACGACGCTGGCACGCATCGTCTCTGGCGGTCACTTAATGTACCTTCGCCAGCGCCGGTAGTTAGGGGTTCATTCCAAAGGATAAACTTGCCCCGTCAAAGTTCAAGCGTTTAAAGATGACGATCCAGGGAGCAACTTGATCGTCCTTATAAGAAAATTAGACAGGGCCTTACGAACGATTACCGCCAACGGTGTCACCACCAGGGTAGATAAAAATAGACTGCCCCGCCTTCGTTTCGAGGTACATAGTTTAAAATACAACAGCCCCAGAACGAGACCCGAGCCGGTCAAGTGCGCGAGACAGAGGAGCAGAGCACTGTGAATCAGAACTCCGGAGACACCCCAAGCTCTCCAAGGTATGGTCTGCGTGTAAAGTATAGTAGCCGTTTTCTAGTGACCGCTACCTAGCCGTGATTGCGGCACCGATGCTTCCACCTAATTACACCGCGTCTAATAGACCCAGGGTCGCGCTGACGACTACTAAAGGAAGTGCAGTAGTTATACTTCTAGCCCCCAGTGCTTCTGCCAGTCATTTCATGCTTTACTATAGATGTTCGAAAAACTGTTGTCGTGTTATCGCTTTAGCCATGTACCTGAACTACTCTGAAAACTCGCCTTGGTCGTGTAACAAAGTAGGTCTTGGGGTTGTTACGCTAGAGCCTGTACAACTCCGATTTCTTGTGTGGTATCAGAGTACGCCGACCGGTATAGAAACGGCTTGAGAATACAATATCTGGCAGCTGGACCCACCGAACGGCCCAGGATAACTAGCCTAGACTGGGTCACCTGTAATGATGGTATTGAGCAGGTAGCTACTGTCTCAGCCAGCTTCATTCAGATAATCGACTGCTAAACGGGCCCATCAGTGGCACTGGTCGTCGGTGAGGGCGCTCGGAACCCAGTGATTGCTATAGCCTTCCAGTCTCAGGCCTCCGTGCAGCGTAAAGCATGTGGTGGAAGGGGAGGTATGGCAGACTTCGACCATACCCCTTCCGCAGGCAATCCGATGCTGAGGCCCGTAGCCAGCCTCTGGAAGATTATCAATGCTGCTGAATAGGGCGCCAACCCGAGGGGAGGGTCACCTTTAAAGCAGTCGTGACTCGCACAGAGTTAGAATATTCAACTTTAAGGGACTATTCGGTAAGTAGCATTGGGGTTCATATGACGGCCAGTTTAGGGATTATTCACCTGGCCTTGCGACAGTGGTTCTAAATTAAGTAATAATGGCCATGACAATTCACGGACGGTAAAATGGGCTGAAGTTTGGGCGCTAGACTTGAATATACTATTATTTGCAAAGGAGTTTGCGCCATGCAATGATGGATATCACACCACCAGTGTGTAGTACTTACGGCGTGTGTTCCGTGAATCTGCGTTTCAATGGTGGCGAATTTTGCGTTTAACGAGCCGAGCCGTTTGTGTGTGCGTTTGCATTGATGAACATATGGCAAAATGAGAATGTCAGCAAAATGGCCAAAGGTCGAGCCTATCAGTACGTTGTCTTACAGCAGACCGCAGTTATTCCGTCCATTTCTTAGATGAGGCTTCTCTGCTCAGCCATCAGTAGCATTGATCTAGGCTGGTATGGCATTAGCGTCTACCTTGGCACTGTCGGTGCAGCTCGAGGACTTGGTGACATCAACAGCAACAGGCGCAACGCAGGATTCACTCGCTCTGGCGCAAAATGCGATGACGTATACTGGTCGGCCACAGCCCGTGCAAACAACGCGTCACCCAAGACGCACGGTTGGCGAGTGGGTAGCGCACATTTATAATCTCAGCAGGCGAAACGATAATTATGCTGCTATGTGAACACCCCTGCAAAATACTGGAGCTCTAGAGGGCGAGGGTTAAGTCAACATGCTGTGCAGCGAAAAATGGGACACTTCTACACTAGTAGTCGTACAGGACCACTAGCCAGATATGTCGCTACTAGGTTTTAAATTCACCAACCAGTTGTGACATACGCTGTTTCTTTAAGTGCGAGTATTTATACGCCGTGTATACAAATGAAGCACACCGTGCTAATTATCAATTGAATCGAAACACCTGGACGGTTATTCAACATCTACCCAGGGCAAATGACCATAAAAGCATTGACAGACCCGAACGAACTTATACAGCGACTGTGCTTAAATTCGTAAAATCGCAGGCTCGTCAGTGTTTGGATTTCTACCCTATCGCCAAGCTATATGGCCAGCGCAGCCCACCCCAAGATCAACATGACACCCCCGACTGGCGCCAACTTGCGAGCCACCTCAAAACGGTCCGGGTACAGGGATCGGAGGTACAGGGAACCAGAAAAGAAAATCGTACCAGTTGCTAGTAAACTGTTGGCTATCAGTGAGCGCTTGGAGTAAGCGGCGAGGACCAGAACGGCCGAGTGTAGCATTTGGTATTGAACGGCCGTTCGCCACTGGCCGATGCGGTGCTCGTCGCCATCTACCCGGATTGGAAGGCCGTGGCTGCCATAGGCACCGAAGGCAACGCTGTGGGCACCTGGATCATGCGAAGGGCAAGTGACGAGCAGTTGCGGGTGAGTAGTTGGGGTGGTCTAAGCCCGTTAGGAAAGCGTCAAGATATGCCTCATTTCAAAGGTGTGGACCACCCCCCATCGCGTGTGGGGCAGGAAGGGAGCAGTGGCAGCGACGCTACCTACCTAGAACACAGCCGAAGCGCCAGAACAAGAGGTGGGCCATGACGAAAGACAATACTGTGATCCTTGGAGAAGGCAGAATGAGGTGGAATGGGTAAGAGTTTGAATCTCTAGGGGTCGAGGTGGGTGGTGGGCTCAGTCAGGCGTCAGCAAAGCTCCTTCTTTAACGGCTGGACAACTCTGCCTCTCTTTAACCTTCTGAAACCGGAGTTTTCGAGTGGACCCATATGGCATGGCTTTCCATACCTTACCTGCCTCTAACACTGCATTCAAGAGTCGTCTCTTAAGGACGGTCGCCAGGATACTGCCACGCGGGGCTTCAAAATAAGTCGTTTTTGGAATGGTATGTAGCCCTATTGGTGTACCCGTTAAGCTCAGTGAGCGCTGAGCAGCTCTACAATTCCATAGTGCCGGTAACTTCACCATTTGACTACGCTTGCGCATGCTGTAATTCCATGCTATCTAGCGTCTATAAACTAGCCCAGGACTACCAATGGCAGCCCTCCGGCTCGGAGGAGGGGGAGGGAAGCGGTTGGCTAGTGGCTGCAATCCAACCGCCGGAATGGTGCTACGGCTAGTTCAACCTTGACGTTGATGGATACTTCGAACTCCGATGTGGACGAGCTGGTGACGAAAGTAGACCCGGCCAGGTTTGAACGGCCATCTCGATGTGGGGCACTCCGAAGGGCGCGTGCAACAGTGGGAATATCCTCAATGTATAGCTGCCGATCAACCAGCCTCGTCAACGAGCCTGTCGTCTCGGGCGAAGAGCGACTGGTCAATGGTTGAATGTGGCAAGCGAGACCCCCAGCACTGCCCAACATGTGCAAGGTTCAGTCACGTAGAGCGCCTTACAACCGCACCCTGCGAAGCCATCTACCGCCGCTGCTACGGTTCCAACCCTATTCTGGTGTGAGATACATGGCACCATTGGAACCCGCTGTCCGGCCAAACCGCGAAATACTTGCATATTTTCTTTGAGCAGCGCACTTGGCCCCCTTGTCTGTATTGCATTCGTTGATGTGGTCGCCTTATTGTATGTTCTGGGAGTTACCTCCCCACCGCGGTTCGCCTGCGCCCTACTCCGAGGCTGTAGGCCGGAGACAAGCTACGCCGTGACTATCGTATCCCGCCAACACGTGTGCGCCTTACCACTCTCCCGCCTGTACAACCCTACCTTTTCCTTAGCCACGCTCAGCCCCTCTGGCTTTCGGCTGTCACTCTCCGCACCTAACATTTGGGAGCCTTCATCTCCACTTTTGCATTCCTTCCTCCCTTCTACCTCCTGTTACCGTCGGCCCAAACGCGCTCTCTGGACGCCTGAAGGCTGCCGAAGACTACGGGCGCCCTCACCATATTGAACTGCACCCTTTCTTTAGTCTACCGTCCACTTAGTTGCCCGCCTTCATTTTACGAACTGCCGCTCTTGTCACGACCCAGCCTACTACATACAACCCCGTCATAACCTACCGCATTCCGCCAGCCCAGTGCATTCGCCTTAGGTTAGGACAATGGGTGTCCCGTTGCTACCCCCCTGGGGTCTGGTGACCCATTTCCTCACTTTCCTACTCGGCGCCCTCTTTTTGCCAGCGTGCCTAGCGGGCGTCCTTGCCTACATCTACGTCACCTTACCGCCGGCTGACAAGCCGCCATCGGCCGCGGGCAAGTCGTCCGACCCCGTCGTTACGACCGCCGAGCACGACCAGCGACAGCGAGCCGCTGAGCGACGTGCCGAGGAAGCCCTTGAGGACCCCGCAACGTACCATAGGGTAGGCTGGCTGCGCATCACCCGGGAGGAGAAGGAGTCCGCCGATACGCCCAACTTTGCTAACTTGGTCAAGCTTGGCCTCACCCAAATGATGGAGAGCAAGCAACAGCAGGCTCAGCGCAAGGCTAAAGACCGGTACTACGTGGTGCTAAAGTACGATACCCTGTTCCTGTACACCGGCGAGGAGCAGATTGAGTGCCGGGGCGTCATCATCATGCCTATGCACACAGTCAGTATCCACCCGCCGCTTCTACCCGACAACGAGGTGTTCCATAAGGAGCGGCCCATTCTACTGGCCAAGAAAGCACCGCTGGCCGCCTCCAACAGCAAAGAGGCCGCCCTTGCGGCCAACGGCGACGCCACCGCAGCGGGGGACACACTGCGCAACAGCTACTTCGTCTATGCCGATACCCCGGTGGTCAAGGAGGACTGGTACTTCGCACTCCGGCGAGCGGCCCGGCTGCGCGGTGAAATTTCCGAGCCCGAGGGCGTGGTCCGTGGTAGCGCTCCACCAGTGTCCACGTCTTCTGCCGCATCCACACTCGACCGCACCGAGCTGGACCCACAGGCCCTGCACGACCTCCAGCGGACGGTTCACTCTAACGAGAATCACATCCAGACCCAGTGGCTTAACGCTGTGATGGGGCGGGTGTTTCTCAGCGTGTATCGCACCGAGATGGTCAAGCAGCACTTCATCAATAAGATCAGGCTTAAGATCACTAAGCTCAAGAAGCCCAGCTTCCTGGGCGACATTGCAGTCCGCGACCTGAACGTCGGGGAGAGTGTCCCATACATTACCAACCCGCGACTGCTGGGGTTGAAGGACGATGGCGAGCTGACCGCTGAGATGTATCTGCACTATTCGGGCGGATTCAGCTGCGAGATCCAAACTGAGGTGCAGCTCTCAGTGGCCGCTCGCCTCAAGTCTCTGCGTGTCCCGGTCGTCTTGGCGGTGGTCCTCAAGGGACTTACGGGAAAGCTGCTCCTAAAGATTAAACCTGCCCCAACCAACCGGTTCTGGATCGGGTTCTACGAGACGCCCGCCATGGACCTCCACATTGAGCCCGTGGTGTCCGATAAGCAGGTTAAGTTTGGCATGGTCATCCAGGCCATCGAGCGCCGGATATACGATATGGTCAATGAGAATTTGGTACTTCCAAACATGGACGATACCCCGTTCTTCCCCTCGCAGGGAATGGGCGGCATTTTTGAACAGTTTCTGGTGCCCCCGCCCAACCTTCCAGCGACTGATTCACCGGCCGGCTCCGGCGCGTCGCCCACGTCGCAGCCCACTGCCGCAGCCACAGAGTCAAGCCCGGCCCCAACCGACACTACTACCAGCGACCAGCCGGCCACGGTCTCGTCCCAACTGTCTGCAGCTACCGCCCCAGCTGATGCTACGACTACCGCCGCTGGTGGCGGCCGTGGCCGGTCCAACAGCCAGCCCCTTGGCTCCGGTTCCGACGACGACGTAGCTTCAATCCTGTCAGCACCTGCTGTGAGCACAAAGCCCCACAGACCCGACGAGACTGCTGCGCCGACCTCCCGGGCACTGTCACTCCTACAATCCATCAAGGGTCGCCAGATGCAGCAGGCTCAGCCCAAGCGTCACCCAGGTCTCGTTCCGTTACCGCGTCGGGCCAGTGTCGGTCACGCTAGCCCGCATCCCGCCCCGGCCGAACGTTCAGATTCGCTACGGCCCTTTCCAGATCATTCCCCTTCCGCCTCGCCTACACCGTCAAGCCCGTCCCTGACCTCGGCCTCGTCGTCTGACTCCGACTCCGGTCCCGATGGTGGCCCAACCAGTACGATCCGCCAGCCCTCGGTATCGCTGGCCCCGCCCTCCCAGGCTCACCTAGGTGACGGCACTGGGTCCCCGAAAACCGCGGCCCGCCAGTTGCCGCCGACATCGCCCACCCACGCGACGGCTGACAGCGCGGCTGCCGCTCGGGCCTCGGCCAGTTTCCCGCCGGGCCCCAATCAACTCCCACGGGGCCGCGGCCAGCCCATCCCGTACCATAATCAACCCATCGGCCAGGGCATTCCGCACTCCGAGGCTCACCTTTACCGCGCGGGTCGCCCTCACGATCCTGCCGGCAGCAATGGCAATGGTAATAGTGGTGCTGGCGGTTCCACTCGGTTCTCCTGGCTCAACCAAATCATTCCTGATGCCCGACGCGGTCAACCTACAAACGGTGATGCCGCCCCTGGCGACCGATTACCCTACGCGCGCAGTTTCGAGCATTCCACCCCTAACCTGCCGTGGCACAACGGGTCCCAATCCACACTGGCGAGTACCCTGAGCACCGGGGCGGCCTCCCATACGGGCGTTTCTCCGCCGTCAGCCTCCGGACTGGGCTACCATAATGGTGGTAACGGTTATGGTTTAGGGGGCCGACTGGGCTGGCTCAATACTGGGATTGAGACATTGAAGCACACCTATCAGCAGCGGCAGCAACAGCGCGCCCAGCAACGGGCTCACGGCGCAGGGTCCCACTTGGGTAACCTCGCTGCTTTCGGCCGGTCGACGGCTTCCGTGGATCGTGATGACAGCGAGGGAGTTGCCGAAACCTCCCAGCCTGGCACTACTGAGGGCGACGAAAACGATGCACCCCGTGGGCCCCTCAGGCAAGGTACCGAGGCACTCCCCGTCAGCTCTGCCGAGCCGCGCTCACAGGCCACTAGCGTTGAATCTGGCCTGGCCGCCCCAGGAGCTGCGTCCCCGTCATTATCACACCAGGCGTCGCCGGTCATGACATTTGGCCAGTCGATCCTCCAGCCCGTCGCTGACCCTGACGACCCGTTCAATTCCACCACCACCACAACAACCTCGCCGCCGCCGCCGCCGGCATCACCATGAAAGCGACCAAAGGCCCTTCATTCATCTGTTTGTACTATGGTTTATCGGGACTTGGACCCATCGCTGCGTGCCTCTCGCCTTCCTGTTTTTTTACCAAAAATATTGCATTTTACATTTCACTTGGCTACGCCGAATGGGGCCTATTTTTTCCACTTTGCTATGTAAGCCCACTGGTTTGACTCGCCATTGGCGAAACAGCACCACACGCTATTTTTATTGCACAATACATACAAAGAAAACGGGGACGCTACCCCGTACAGTCTACACCACAACGCACAAGGGGGTTAGAAAAAAAAAGAACGCAGGGAACCATTCCCGACTTAGAACGTCTGCTTGGAACTAGTGTTGTGCCGCACCTTGCTGATTCGCCAATCGTTGAGACCCTCGTAGGGCTTGAGGAGGGGCTCGATACGCTCACGGCGTTTCCGACGGGAAATTTTGTTGGCGTCGGCGACCTGGAAGAACCGAGGGGCAACCTCAACCAGCCACTTGGGTTCAACGGCAGTGACCTCGCGCATGTACTCCCTGGTGGTTAGCACCAGCTCGTGGTAAATAAGCCACTCGGGAGACTTGTTGTACAGGGCACTGGATGGGTGAATGAACACCGGCGTGCCTTCCACCAGGGTCTTGTACCCCTCGGTCGGGTCCTTCTTAGCGGCGTGGGTAAAGAACCCGGCGCAGATAGCCCGGCGCACCTGGGTGTAATTCTTACCGCAGCTGACCATGTCGTGCTTGTAGCGGTCCATAAAGCTGAGGAGCTGCTTTCGGATATCTTGTGAACGCCGGATAGACCGGGCCTGGACGTATTGCTCCAAACACCAAGAGTTGGAGTAGTTACTGGCCTTCCACCCGTTGAACACGGTCAGGAGGGTGAGATGGTCGCCCTCCGGCTGCTGGAATTTGGCCCGGCGCGCATCGGCAACGGCCTGCTTCTCCTTGGGCCGGTAGAAGATGTTGGGCACCGAGAGCATGGACACGATAGTGAGGATCTCCTCGCTGCACTTGAGGTCGACCGAGATAAGGAGCATCTTAGCCAGGGCCGGGTCGAGCGGGAGCTCGGCCATTCGGCGGCCCATCCGCGTGAGGAGCCCCTCGTCATCGAGGGCGTTGAGCGAGTAGAGCTGTTCGAGAGCGGTCAGGAGGGTCTGGACGGGCGGTGGGTCCATGAAATCAAAGTGGAGCAGGTCGTTGATGCCCATGGCCTTAAGGGTGAGTACCGTGTTGGCCAGGTTGGTCCGCTGAATCTCTGGGATGGTGTTGGGCAGCATCTCATTACGGTAAGCCGCCTCGGTGTAGAGTCGGTAGCACTTGCCAGGGCCCGTACGCCCGGCACGGCCTGCACGCTGGCGGGCCTGGGCTTGGGAGATAGGGGTAACCACCAACGAGTCCATCCCGAGTTTGGGGTCGTAGGCGCCCTGCTTGACAAACCCCGGATCGATGACATAAAAGATCCCGTCAATGGTCACGGAGGTCTCGGCAATGTTGGTGGATATGACGATCTTGCGGCTACCGGGCGGGGCCGGTTCGAAAATCTTGCTCTGCATGTCGCTGGGTAGGGCAGAATAAACGGGCAGGATAATGAGCTGCGGGACCATGGGACCCAGGGCTTTCATGCGTTCAAACAGGATCTCGCACGAAGTATCAATCTCCTCCTGACCAGTCAAAAACAGCAAAATATCGCCGGCAGGTTCAAACAGGTGGATCTGCATGACGGTGACCAGCGACGCGTCCAGATAGTCCGACTCGGGCTCCTTAGCATAGAGCACGTCCACTGGGAAGGTGCGGCCCGGGATAGTGAAGATAGGGCAGTTAAAGAAATACTGCGAGAACTTCTCGGCGTCAAGGGTGGCTGACGTCACGATGAGTTTTAGATCCGGACGGGCGCGGATGGTCTTCTTGAGGAGACCGAACAGGACATCGGTGGCGATGGTGCGCTCGTGGGCCTCGTCCAAAATGATAACCGAGTAGGCCTGGAGGAGGGGGTCGACCAGAATCTCACGTTGCAGGATACCGTCCGTCAGGTACTTGACCGCCGTATCGGGTCCAGTGCAGTCTTCGAACCGGATGGTGTAACCGACCTCCTGGCCCAGGCGCACCCCCATCTCCTCGGCCACACGCTTAGCTACCGATGTGGCCGCCACTCGTCGTGGCTGGGTGCACCCAATCCGGCCATTTTCTGAGAACCCTTCCTCGTACAGGTACTGCGTCATCTGCGTGGTCTTGCCCGACCCCGTGTCGCCCACGACAATCAGCACCTGGTTTTCGCTCACAGCCTGGATTAGATTGGTGCGCAGCTTGTACACGGGCAAGCTCCGGCGCTGCTCCTGGATGCTCAAGTCCGTCACTTTACCGTAGGATGTGGCCTTACTGAAGAGGGTCTTCTTCCACTCCGGATCCTTATCGCGGCCGCCTCCGTTTGTGGCTGCGATTCCACGAAGGTCACTGGCAAAGTTACGCTCTCCAGGCTCGGGCATGGGGTCCACCCAAGGCTGGTTAAGGTCCTTGGGTACCGCTTCCATCTCATCATTGACCTGCTGTTGCTTGATTTCGCGACGCTCCTTGGCCAGCGCGGCCCCGGCCAGGGCGGCGCGGTTGAGAGACCCGTCAGGGGCCTTGACGATCTTAATGGGGCTGAGCTGCAAGGACTGCTTGGTTTGACCGCGCAGGAATACGGGTTCTTCCTCCTTCAGCTCAATGTCGAGCTCCTCCTCGTTTTCCTCGATGTTGAGGAGCCCGTTCTCGTCATCAAAGTTCGGGTACTCGCGAGGATCGAGGACACCAGCGGCGATAAGCTGCTGGATCTCCCACCGTTCGGGCGAGGCTAGTCGCTTGACGGTGGGCCGCTGGTCGACCTGGAGGGCTGGGTTGATGTCCGTGATTGGTTCGCTGCTGAAGCCGCTCGTGGGACGGTCCGGGTTACGGGTAGGCGGGGGTATCGACATATCGGGGGCGGGCAACTGCGGGTTCAGATCCCGCCCGGTCTCTTGGTCCACGTCTTTCATGGACAAACCCAACTTCTGACCATTGATGGAGATAACCTTGACCTTGACGAGTTGGCCTGGTCGCAGGATTTCGTCAGGGTTTTTATCCTCCTGGTCGGAAACGATCTGGCTTACGTGAACCAACCCTTTGGGGTTGTCCTTGACGCCGTACAGCATCACAAAGGCGCCGAATTTACGGATTCCGGTGACCCGGCCATCGTAGATTCGGTACAAACTAGCCTGGTCGTCTAGGTTGGTTTGAGGCGGGGACGGTGCACGTGGATTGCGCCGGTGGGAATGGAGACCCTTGCCATCGTATTCAGGACGGGACTGGTCATCGTCGAACCGGCTCCGGCGCCGACGGCCTACGCTACGTTCCCGACTCGGGCTCCGGCTGCGCCTGCGGTCATGATGCCGATCGGTACTACGGTCGCGACGGGGCGAGTGGGAACGGGACCGTGAGGCCCTTTCACTGACCTTCTTCTGCCCATTCAGGAACGACTCGAGCTCGTCGAGGAGGCTAGCCTCACCGCCGACCCTGGCTGATCCCACTTTGACGGGTTCCACAGGAGGAGCCGTATCCTTGAGGGCTAGTCCGGGAAAGGCCTGGGCCTTGCGTTCCGTGTCGTAACCGTTCACTCCGGCGGGCGGGGCTGGACCGTCGTCCTCATTACCGTCCGCCACAGCGACCGGAATCGGTCGGGACTTGGGCCGTAGCGTGGTAATGAGTCGGTTCAGATTTTCCACAAAGTAGTCGGGCAGGTCGCAGCCAGTTTCGGCGACCTTGGCGTGGAACGACTGGTAGTCAGGGCTCGTGTCGTGGAGGTCAATGATGAACTCGGCCACCACCTTATCGGCCATGCCCAGGTGGTTATTGAGCTCATTAGCAATCTTGTTGACCAATGAGAGGTATTCGAGCTTCTGGATCTCGTCCATGCCGAGAGAATGTGGCAGGATAAAGCAGCGGGGAGTCAGAAACTAGGGGGAGACCGGTCGGCAGAAAAAAAACTAGTTGAATGCAATATTTAGAAATTTACGATAGAGAAGAATAAATGAGCAAGTGGTTAGCTGTGCTGGAGACATGGTTGGAGCTTGGACATGTAGATATGGCTTTCTTATTGGTACCTGCGGACTGCCTACGCAAGCACGTCGCGTGTAAAGGCCTATAGGCCTAGAAAGTGCTTCTTCATGGTGCAGCGCTGGTTTGATCGCATCGATTCAAATCCGGTGCTACATATTTTTCCTGGGCCCGGGATAGTGGGTGAAGAGGATGTGGGCAAGCCTACCTTCTTCGGCAAAGTGGGCCTCCTTGTATCTAACTTCAGTGCGACCAACAGACAAACCTCGCAATAGTGCCATCGCTCCCTTTCGGTTACATTGTGCTTAACCTTCCAACCAGACTACACGGAGAAAAATATATAAATGATTATAAAATAACTGAACCAAACATTACTGTTCTAGGCATGCCCTAATCAGCCACGGAGGGACCTTTACCAACTCAAGGATTACCGCTTAAAGGCCGGAGCGAAACTTTTTAAGCCAGCTTTGCGCCTTTGCTTGACCCTGCATGATGTACTTGGCCCGGCTGGGCAGAGCTCCTGAGGGTGTCGATGGCGGTCGAGAATCCGGAGCGTCGACGAGAGACGTGGGTAGAGCAGGTTGCCCATCCTGCGTTGGAGGTGGTCGAGGTCGATCGCACGTCCTAGGTACAGCGGCATTACAAGAAATAGGTTTAGGGGAGAGGGTATTCACCCTATCCGAGTTCGAAGGCCCAACCAACGTTGAGCGTCCCTCTTCAGGCTCTTCAGGGCTGGAGCTGATGACGATGGTCGAATCGGGCCCCTTAACCTGCGTCGCCCCAGCCTTAGTTGCAAGCGAACCAACCGGTGGAGTGGTCGGGACGATGACAGGACCCTTGGGTGACACCGTGGTTGGTGACGCCACAGAATCTTGATGCCGTGTGGCGAGGCAGAGGGGCCAGCTCTGGTCGTGTCGAATAGGGGTCGGACTCGGTGGGCACCAGAGGTCAATCTCATCGTCCTCGGGCCCGGTGCCAAAATCGAGCTGCGGGATAGAAGGCGGCGGGGCCGCGGGCAGCGCTAGCTGGGTCCGTTTGCGTTTCCGACCCTGTTTGCAGCAAAGGTGTTTACAGGCCGCTTTGTCCGCGCAGCGGTGGTGGCAGGGGGTCCTGTGATCGGGCGGTAGCTGTCGATGAGTCTCAAACGGCACACCACCTTCTACGTAAAGTTGGTGTGGTTGACGGGATCATCACAGAATCAGTATATGTACGTTAGATGTAGGCCTTGAGACACCTACATTTATCGTATGAACCAACGGACTGTACCTAAAGGGAAACGTACCTGGGTCAGGTTGGGCGGCGGAAGAAGCGTGAGCCTCCTCCTCGACCAGGGGGGTGACCGGATCAGATCCACCGGGTTTCTCCTCGCCGGTCTGGTCGTGGAGTTTGGTTTAGAGGTGGGTACGATGATGTTAACCACGCTTGAAAAGGATCGGAAGTACATAGCGAATAACCTACCCGCGAGCTATTGACCGCTCTTACCTCAATCTCAGTTTTGATAGTTCGCTGGAAATGCGGGCTGAATGCGTAGGGATGGGCCTGGGCCATGTCGCCGACGCCCACTATATAGTGCACAACAAGCGTGAAAGATGGTTTGTCGTCAAGTCAGGTATTACACTTTATGCGCAAGTAGGCGCCTCTGAGGTGTAGGGAGGATGACTATGCCACTTGGGGCCCTGAGGGAGCTGAATTTGCTGTAGTGCGACGCGGTTGTGGGCCAAACTAGAAAAAATAGGAAACTTACCAACATCCTCACTCACTACGACCGTGTGAATGGGTTGCAAAGGCAGGCCTTCCGGCAAGACAACTTGAAAGGTGCGCCCGTCATGCAGTGTGGACAGGCCAAACCTTTTAATATGTATCAAGCAGCCTCCGGCGGTGAAGGCGAGGAGTATACCCCACAGGCTCTGCCGGTTTTTATGTACCTTGGTACTTGTGCCGAACTCCAGTTGGACACGGACATTGAATTTACCCAACTCGATCTGGTGTATGGTAGGGTTAGGTAGCGGCAAGTTATTGAACTAATATATATGTAGGATACCGCAGATATTGGCTGGCTCTTAAAATATAGGTCGATAGAATTCTCAACCATGTCATAATGCCAATTAAATTTACCTGTGACGCCGAAATATTTAGCCACGGCAGCTGCTGTAGGTTCTCCAAAACCTGATTATGGAGAGCGGCGGCGGAAGATCGTGCGTAGGGAAGGGGGATTAGCGAGTCGCCTAACCGTTGGGGCGCCTTTTAGCTATGGATTTAAAGACCCTACGGAAAGTCTAGGAATAAGCTTTAACACCTCGTACTCACCTGGTTGCCGAAAGGCGGATTGCGGCCCAATATCTAGCGAGAGGAGTATGGGGGGGGAAGGCCTGCATTGTGAGTTGACTACATTAAGTTGTGTGGCTGTAATATCCGGGAAGGGTTTCCAAGAGTTTCTTATCCCAGCACTTACCGTTTCAATCCGGCGGGCCGGAGTATTCTTCAGGTCGTCTAGTAGCTTAATTCCCGCAGCTGCCAGAGTCTTGCTGTACTGCGAGCCTATGGTGCATTGTAGATAAAAAGCTCCCTCCGTTCGACAAGTTGTTAGAAAGGCGTGACTCAAGGGCAGGCAGCCGATTCCATGTAGAGAGAAGCTTAAGCCGAATTTCCCAGCCGTTCATTTTCCTGCGTCAAGGTCTGTATCTGGACTTACCTATCTTATCAACCAGTCGAAGGATCAGAGGTGAACTGTCCCAAGAGTGGGATTTGAGGCACTGGTGGCTATTCTCAAAACCAATGGATGGATCATGCTAAGGTTGGAGGTGAGGTTTCGCCCCCAGCGTCGGCTCTGGAAAGCAATGTATGCTATCGTTTGACACATTGGACTGAGCCAGCGCCGTAGTCAGGAACAATCATTAATTCACTTACATTAGAATGCTGTTGAGGGCACCTTCGGCATCTTCCTGTAGTACAGTAAACTCGCAGAGACCTGTAGGTTGTATGGAGCCGATGAAGGTAGGGGGTTCAGAAGTTGAATATCATTTGCCGACTGCCTGCTCTAAGTGGCGCTGTAGGCAAAGACTGTAGATCCAAATGAGTATCTAATTCCAACCGCATTCGAACCTACACTTCAAGATCCGAGAGGATTGTTGCACAATGCTATCGATCTCACGGTTCATCTGAAAACTCGTCTTGGGATCGCTCAATGAGATTTGGGCCAGGTAGCACTACCCGTTAAGGGGCAGGTATGTTATACGGATGTGCCGCGGTTAAAAAGGCGCGTGGTGAGTTGAAGTGTGGCGCTAGTATACGCTTAGTGTGCTATGGAAGGCCACTGGATCGAATACGGAGTGATCGAAGATATTTAGGAGCCTACCTGGATCAACAGATACACCTTCTGATCGATCATTTTGACTTTGCCCTTGATGGGATGGCGGATTTGGGGACCCTTGTTGAGGTCATTTAGAATACCCTTCTCACCGGCCTGAAATCGAATCTCGCTGAACTCGGCCGCTTGGGATAGAGTCGTCAGCTGTGTGAATGTGGTTCCACGAGTGCGAGTTAAGTATCGATGGTACAATAATGGTGTATAATCAGGATCTAACCTTGGGTAATTATATTAAGGCATATCTCATGAACAAGGGGCTATTCCAGCGCCAAAATTGAGATCGACTGGTCCAGGCGGGTCGTCTCCTCCTTTTCTTACCACGTCAACGATGCTAGGCCGGGGCTTAATGCGAACGATTTTCTGCACGGTTGAGAAGCGCACGTAGTATCGGGCCATGGCGTGACCCATTTCTGCGAAGATAATAGGGTAGACACGGTCAGGATGAAGTTGGATAACCTAAACTTGGTTTTCGCGCCTTCTACCTCAGGTGACACTATCCACCTGTCTAGATGGACGGGCCAACCTACCTTGACAGTGGATGCTACCCTGGTCATTAATTGTGATCAGGTTGCTTTCTCGCAACTTCTCCAGGCTCTGGGCGCAGATGGCTGAGGCATAAATATGGGAAGTCCGGGATCAGGAAGTTGAATGGGTCTAAATTTCGGAATGGTTGCGCTGCAGCCATCGACCAAGAAGATAAAAAGACCCCTATTATATGAGTGTATGTATATAAAGAGTATTATGAACGTTTTCCGATCACTTACCTTCGAGGTGGGCGTGCGGTGACGCGACAGGCACCTCGGATCCCTCCAATTTGTAGTACCCGGGATTGCTACATATGCGCGTATAGAGAAACGTGGACTTGAGCCTGTGATATGGGGCATAGTAGTATATGTATGTATACTTAAAGCGAATGAGTCAGCCAAAAAAAACTTGAATCCCTCCGTGCAGTGACCAGCCTTGACTGGGAAAAACATAATAAAGTTCGACGGCCTAGTATCACAAGGCTCTTATGGCTTACCATCGGTTAGCCGTCTGCAGGCCATTGATACTTCCCAGACTGATCTCGGCGTTGAGGTGCTCGGTAAGGTTCAAATGAAGACTATAAATGGCGTGGGTGGGTGAGGTTAGCCAATTATACAGTTTTAGTCCTACCATGATGGCAGATCTAAAATGAATAGCCCATACCGACCCGTCCAGATTCAGACCTACCTACTCTCCACGCACTCCTGCCCGGAGACCAGGTTCTCATACTTGGCTGCCTGGTCGTGGGTGGTCATGATGACTGCCACACCACTGGTATCGAACTGGGGGCGACCGGCCCGACCTAGCATTTGGATCACCTCCAGGTCAGAGTATTCGACGTAGCGCGACGAGATGTATGCTAGATAGGGGTGGTTTCAACGGCCAGGTTAATGTTGAATGTGAAAAACTGCTCTATTATTGACCTGTACCTGCTTTACATGGCACTATATACATTCTAGAGTACCTTACCTCGGGTGGATTTCACAACTACTAGGTGGGCCGGTAGATTCACCTGGGTTATCAACGCATGTTGGTACGGGGAGATTAGTGATCGGGATAAATAAAAATACGTCTTGGTGACGATGGTAAGGAAACCCTTGTACTGTAGGCTCTCGAGTTTCAGAATTTCGCCACTCTATTTTGTCCCAGCTACGTACTCCGACGGCCAAAGTAGACGTGGTGCACACGACGCGGACGGCCCCCGTTATGAACAGATTTTCGATTACACGGCGGTCGGCGACATCGAGGCCGGCATGGTGGTAGGCGAAGCCCTTGGCGACAAGCTCTGGCGAGTGGGCGTTGGTGTGCAATCTGTAGGTTAAGCATCAGGCGCCCCTCATTAATCCGCATTTTCATCCGAAAGAATGTGCCATTGGCGCACACGGTAGATCAAGTCTCGGATACGTACCTTGGATACCCTTGCTCTTAAACCTGCTTGAGTAGAATAAAACAGGCATGGACGATGAGCTGCAGAATTAATCAGGCATTTCGCCCAGCCTACAACCTAGGTACTTCTTAGTCAATAACAGCCCAAGAGATGACTTACGTAGCGTTTGTGCTTTGGGAAAACTGGCTCTCTGAGACCTTGGCTAGATGCTCTGCGGCCTGCTGGGCAGACTTACGGGTGCTACAAAACTACGGAAGATAAATGGGGTAGGTGATCGATACAGGAAGCATTAGTGATTTAATATCCCGCACACAGCCATGAGCTACCGACCTGTTCTGAATGGATTCGACTCAAGGAACTTGCCGCTCTAAGAAGGCTCCCCTGCAACTTTCCAATACAAGACGCTGGTGTTTCGATTGCGGAATTATGAAATGGGGCTTACTTACCACCAGTACCGGCTTGCCGTGCCCAAATTTGTTGATGATCTCTGGTAGGCTATTGGAATAGTGAGTGGGTTTTACGATAAGGTGGGAATCAAGCTCTAGATGTAAGACAGTTTGTGCGTAGCAGGATTCTAGTCACTGATCCGCTGGTTTGGTTCAATTCTAATCACCGTGCATCGGGACTCACCGGTAGTCGAGGTTCCGCTCGAAAAGAAAGTAATTGTCTGAGCGGATGTCAAAGCTCAGTACATGACGCTCGAGACGCACTGGGCGGTACTCTTCACCGAAGGACTGAATCAAGGCGGGTTGCTGGGCCTCAGGTGCCACCACATCTGACTGATTGGCCGAAAGTGGGTCACTGCGCAGCCAGAGGGCGATATCGGCCACATTGGGTACGGTGGCGGATACGGCGACGAAGCGGATAACCGATCCCACCACGCGCATGCGACTGACCTGTATCAATTTACGATGTTGAGTAGTGGGACGCACGATAGTCATTTAGTCAGAACCCTACGACGCATCGAACAGTAGACTGGATTGGGCATTCTTTTTTTCGCACTCGACTACATCACAAGTGCCAGATGGCCTCACGTTGCCGGTGCCCCTTTTCGGTGCGGATAAGAAAGTCTAGAACTTACTACTGCCTCTAGTGTAGCGCCCCGGCGCTCCTTTAGCATATGAACTTCATCAATCTACGTCAGGAAAGATGTCAAATTCGGAATAACTAGTTAGTAAAGCCGATTGTGTTACGCGGAATGTAGAGATTTAGTTGGCGCTTTAGAATATAGCTTTTCGCGCTATACCACACTCACCAGTACGAGCCGAATCAATTTCATCAACGTTGCATGGTCTTTCCTGAAGTATCGGCCATAGCATGGTTAATAGATCAAACGAACCGTTAGGCCCTTTGATGAGACATGGCACTCAGGCAACTATGCTGTTAATTCAGCCTAGATACGACGGGCGCGCTTCTTATTTACCATCGTCGGCTGAGGGAATCCCATTTCTCGGGAGTAGTGACGCTAACAATCGCAAAGCGGACGGGCAGATCATTAATGGGCCGGTTAGCTCATTGTGCACCGCGCTGTCCGATTTTTGAGGTCATCTATGGACGTTTTCGTTCATTCTTTTCAGCGGATTACTTACATTATACTAGCACGAAGCACGTCGCTGAGTCGCGACATGTCCGAGTCCCCGGTCGCCTCCTGGCCTATCGGTTCAAAAATATCCCAAACATGAGTTAAAGATACGGATTATCTTAGATTGTATGCAAAGGGATCAGTCTCCGTCCCCCCTATCAGATAGAAAGACTACACTGATGGTCGCCTCGTATCTCACCTCTATTGTAACTTACAGGGGTAGTTCAGGGACCCGAATCGACGCGACCAGTCGGTATATCGTTCCGTACACAGGGCCTAAATCGGGGCCCACAGTGATGTAAAAAGGGGTTGTCGGTTAGCTTAAGTACATACCCATCCATACGCGGTGAGTCCATGATGACCGTAGCCATAAACAGAGAACTGCATTGTCTGACATCATATGACTTACTTTGGTCGGGGCAAGGTAAACAATCTTGCAGGCATTTGCCGCTGTCCGCAGGGCCCGTATCATGGCGAGTTCCAATAGAAGAGTCTTGCCGGAGCCTGTAGGGGCTGTAAGAGGCGAGACATAAGGAGTTGTAGAGGTTTACCGTATTATTTCATACCCTATGTCCATGTGATGCCTAACTAGACATATACAGTGGGTCTGCTTTGCTTTCTTACCGCTAATTACGATGTTGCGATCACCGTTGTAGAGCTAGCATAGTGAACCAGATAAGGTAAATATGTGGGCTTGATTAGCCGATTGAAAACCCAACTAGATGTGCGTAGAATTTTGACGAAAAGAGGTCGCTACAGCAGGTCGGTTTCAGGAGTTTAGCTACCTACCTCTTGGAAACACTCAGACTGTACACGGTTGAAATACTGATAGGGGTAAATCCCTGTAAATGGCCTAGCTAAAGACTCGGAGTGGAGGTCGGGCTGTCAAACTGGAGTTAGGGTCTTGGTGTCTAATCTAGCTGATGATGGATCTGATTATATATATTCACCGGCCCTCACCTTCAAACGGTTTAAGTGCCCGTCTAAGGGCTTACTAGAAGAATGACCCCTCCCCCAATCAGGAACCCGAGGTTAGATACTTACCTACAGCAGAAATGGGTACCGCACCAGGAAATGGCTCTGCTAGATAGTGGCAGGAT
Source organism: Tieghemiomyces parasiticus (assembly GCA_027575765.1). Taxonomy (NCBI): domain Eukaryota; kingdom Fungi; phylum Kickxellomycota; class Dimargaritomycetes; order Dimargaritales; family Dimargaritaceae; genus Tieghemiomyces; species Tieghemiomyces parasiticus. The sequence continues at coordinate 39,447 of JANBPT010000280.1, forward strand.
TCCCTGCGGCTTAAATCATTACTGGGTCTAAAGTAGGAAATGCCAGTTACAGTGTCAGCAGACGGCGTCAGGGGATTCTCACGAAACTCAAGCTTCTCCGCTGTGGGCCGCCTAACAGCACTACTTACCCAGATCCAGGGTCTTGGTACCGGTTACTAACGGCTGACAAGGGAGTGTGGCAGGTAGGACGAATAGTCGTTGCGACCTGTGATGGTACATCGTCCAAACGTGGGTCGAGGTTTGCAAAGGTGGTGGCCAAGTGCGGCGGTACGGGTAGAGTCTGCTGGATAAGACCATTGTCAAACTCCCAGGTACTCTGTGGGGTCCGGAGCAGGGCCGGGCTCGGCGGATAGGGTGCCACAGGTGACCCTAGTGGTTCGTTACATAGAGCCTCGATGAGGTCGAGTTCGGGGTCGTCGGAGTCCAGGTGACAGTGGTACATGGCCAGGTAGAAACACGCCAGGTGTGGAGTCGATGTGAAGCTACAGGTAACCAAGATGCGCGGTTAAGTGGGATAAAGGGGTTGATAACGGAACAGGGTTGCTTGAGACTACTAAAGACTATGATATAGCGACATTTGAAGGGTTGAATTTAGGGAGGTGTCGCCCATATGCTGCTTGGAAGGAGACATTACCCACAGGGCCAGTTCTCTCCTCGCCCAGATTGGTTACTACCCCGTGCATATACTGTAGCGTGCTGAATTGGCATACAAGGAGGTTTCAAGGGGTCAAGGTCGCCAACGCTGGCGCATAGAGCTCTGGTGCAGTGGTTTAGGTAAAACTAATTCTGGCTACCAGCGCCATCCCGCCGCCGTGGGACCGTCTTGTGGCCAATAAACCGCGCAGGCGTGAGGAAGGTTGTGAAGGCAGGCAAAGATTCTTTACCCGAACCACAAGGAGTGCGATTTACCGCTACGCGTCCCTAGGTGCGCATGTCGACGTCGCTAATTACCCGTTTTATCCATTAGGTTGGAGGTCAGTATTGCGCGATTTCCTTTGCAGCCACCAATCCCGGCATTCCGCTCGACATGCTGCAGCTAAGCCGCCTCCAACGCCTCCGGGGATTACGATTCCCTCCCCATTGGACCCCGGAGGTACCCATCCGGTCACCAACGGCTCGCACTCGGCACCTTACACCTACCCACCGCCAGGGCTACTCGACATACCAACTCAACCTCATTCCGGCCCCGTCCCAGGCCTTGACCCTATACACCGGCCTGTCCAGCCGCGAGCGGTGGTTGCAAGCCGCCCAGCCCCTACTTGAGAACTACGTCTGGCCCCGTGAACAACGGCGTCAGAAGTGGCTGGCCTACCGGGATTTCATGGCCAGTATCGATTTTAGCCGACCGGAACCGCCACGGACGGCCAGTGACGCCGAGTTTGACCAGGACCGGAACCTTTTGGAATTGAACGGTCGCATTAAGGTAAGGTGATGAGGGATGGCGCATTTTTTTTGGCAGGTATTCAATGGTTGCGTGGGTCAAGGATCGAGAGATATGGCCTTTGTAGCTTGCGCGTATTTCACACCTTGGCCCAGTGTCATGGACCATGTCAAGTGGCTAGAGTCTGTTAATATCTTAGGATACCTCTTGCGTGAAACCGTGCAACATTAGCGTATTGTCAGATCGAGCTCTTAATATTGGACTTGCTCACTTCCTTTTGTACTCTACATGCTACACCGTTACCCATTTCTAGCTCCAGGGCTTGCCTCCAGACAAGGTACACATGATGCGGCAAACCAGAAATAGTTGCCCGACGGTATCCAGCCACTCCCTGCTGGTTGTTATGCGACCTTGGGGCCCCGACGAAACACCCATGTGTAAGTAGGCGGAATAGAGAAACACGTGAACTAGAGGATTGAGACTGCTGGATCAGCGATCGGTCCCTTTTGGACTGTACCACGTCTACTACTACGGCAGATCCAGAGTACCAAAGCTTTTATTGAAGGATCGCTAGACCCCATTTTTCGCCCTGCTCCCAATACTTAGACGCCAAGACTGCCATCCCAATTCCGACGTGGCGCGTTACCGTTTTCATGAACCGCAGTAAATTCAATCTGTGCAATGCCAAACTGCGTTGTATTTCACGCGCCATCAAGGGTGGCGTGCGTCGGACGTTCCCCGGTGTCGCTCGGACTGGTAAGTAGTACGGCTGCTTGACTATGCATTACGTAGCTAGTTTCGTCATACTAGCGTGCTCCCTTGCTAATACCAGTACTCACTCCCCTCCTCCCACCCTCCACCCATGGACCACCCCTTCCTCGGGAGTAATTTTCAGGATGTGACTACCTCATCGTGCCCCAGCCTCGTGTCATGGACATCGCCTGGGAAACCCTACTGGCCGAACTTGAGCGGATTGCCAAGTTGTCGCCGAAGAAACCCACCTCTACCTCTGGTAACCTTCAGTCCCGCCGGAGGTAGAGGGTACTCAGCGCCTCTGGTTTTAATTGTTAATAGCCGGAAATGTGAATGGATGACCGCCCTTGTAACTAGTATGCTTCTGCCGGCGTATTAAAATGACCACCGGTGCAGTGTATATCAAGGTAGATGGGTCGGCTTCCAACTGTGATGTCCGATACCCCTCGCATTACGGACTCTGTTGCTAAGAGGCCTGGCAGGTAGACAAAGGAAACAAATCACTGCTGAGGACAGTAGGCTATACAAGCCGACCAACGTTTAGGGGAGCGGCTGGCCACTCCTACAAAAGCCACACCCACACGCTTCGGCTACAAAGAACCCTCATTTGCCACAACTAGTTCCAAGCATTCACTATCAACGGTACAGAGGGCAGCTGGAGGCTACAATGACAAGACCGGACCCCGTGCATGGACTACGCACAATAACTCGATAACCTGCTGCGAATTAGCGGCGGCGCACTACAGTTCGCCTTACCGCCCCCTCCAGAACTGACTGGCCAGGACCTTAGCGATTAATTGATTTTGTTATGTGACAGCTTCGATCCAGCTGGAATTCCCAACCCCATGAGTAGCGTTTGAAGCCATGCAATAAAAGATTAGGTGACAGCGGCAGTTGTGGATAAAGGGATCAATGGTAGATCGAATCAAGAGCGCGTGTGTTGGTAGTAATGAGGATATTGTATTTGGCTGACAGTAAGATGCCCTATATATGGCGAAGGAACTTGGTATTATCTAAAGACCTTACTGGCCTGGCATCGGTGCAAGTATAGAGGAAAGGCGACGGTAGAAGGTAGCTGCTGGATGTAAAAAGGGCCGCCAGCATCAATTAGAACGAGTGTAGTAAACCGTACGGAACCTGGCCAAGGCAGGGGTTATCATTCGTCAGATTCAGCCCTTTGGTGGAATAATGCAAGTTCGCAATGAAATCGAAGCGCATACTAAGTCAGCGATTATCCCAGGACTACAATCGTTATCGAGTTGCTCTGATTGGGGCTGTTGTCGAACTCAGTGACTTGGTACCTTCGGCTAACCTTCTAGTGGGAGGCTTGAGATGGTGCTACGAATGCGCCTGACAGCACAGCGTTTGGTTGCTGGCTTAGGCGACGACAACGACTCGCAGCGGGGCAGCTGCCACTATCTATGATTAAGCGGACATGCTGTGTATCAAATCCATATCCCTCCCATACTTCTGCGCAGCACCGGACATGTTGGGCATACCCGGACTATGAACACAAAGGCGTAAAGCAGACAGGAGGGTGGCAAGAAGTACCAACGGGTCGTGAGGTTTTTGAGGACAGTCCGAGACGAGGTGGTGTATACCGGCCAACCTGGCACTTTGTTTCTGAGCCCAGCCCGCAGCGGATAGGAATACGCGGGAAATAGAGGATGGCATGAGCCCGGCGGGGCCGTGCATTTCTCCCGCGCGGGCGGGGTATTTTCCTGGCCCACGATAAATCGCCCTTCGATCGGGGGGCATCTTCGAATCCCCTGTCGCCACGTTAACATGGGAGGGCGTAGGTACGCTCGTGTGGAGTAACTTAGGCACGCTTCACCTACACTTCCCGGCCGAAATCCTGTCGCTGCTGAAGCATGGATATATGCGTCGGCCTGGTGCATGCATACCGTCGCAGGTCTTGCTCCAAGGAAACGGAGTACCGCATTATTGGTCTGCATGCACCCACCCGCCTGGCCATGAGCAGCTAGCAGCGACGGAGCGCGCTCTGCCTCCAGCTATTCGGGTGACTGACATTGGGTCGGTGAATCGGTCACGAGGGCTAAGTCTTAGATCTTCTACGTTCCCCTCGCCCCTATCCTCCCTCTCCCTACCCAGCAATCAAGCGCCCATTGGCTACCAATGGAAGGGAGAGTACAGCCATGCTCTATGCGCTCTAGACGTTTTATCCGCAGGCAAGGTTGCCCATCCGACAACCTTCAGAGTCGTCGACCGCCCCTTCCCCTTCAACTTAAACCTTACCCGTGCGCCGGCGGCCTTCCACGGCCCACACAAACTAGTGATCCTAAACAGAAACATGGGAGGTTGCTTACCATGGGCCAATACTCGCCCGGCACGCACATCGGCCTGGGCCAGTCAATGCCCTCCACCCAAACAACAAGGCTGGGCCCCGGGCCTCCGCGGCCGCCAAGCAACCCATACCAAGGCCACACTCCCTTCCTCCTGCCTTCGGCCCCCACCTTGCCCCTCCCCGTCCGCCTTCGCGCCTCGTCTGTTCTATACAGTTCGCCGCTCTCACCACCACTGCTTGCCTCCCGACCGACCATTCCTTCAGTCTTTCGGTCACATTCGCTAGTTCCCCACAACTACTATTATTTATTTAACCCCCCCCAGAACCGTCCAGTGAGCGCTTCGGAGCCCAACCTCGTCCCTAGCCCGATTCCTTACATATCTGTTCTTCGCCTGTACTCGTAGCTTCCAGCCGTACACCTAACGAACGACCCGACCACGCTCTTCATATGACACCGCCTCCGCAAGTCGATTCGAATCGCCATGCTAAGCCCCTGTCCGCATCCTTTGCCTCGTCCGGCTCCCCGCCGGAACCCTTTGTCCGCAAGCCGTCCCCACTCCAGCGCTCCGGCGGCGACGCCTCGCCCAACCGTGTGCTAGTGCCCTTTCGAGGTAAGTCCGCACAACAGCCGATTGAGGGACGCTCCTGACTTGGCAGGCTGTCAGTTGTTGTGGGCGCGTACCGCCAACTTTGGTGAACGACGGCAGGTTGGCTGCCTTGCTGCTTGTCCAAATAGAACGTCGCACCTGGCCCTCTGGGACACCGGCAGTACGGCCTCTACACGTTGAACTTCAATGGAAAGCCGTACTTGTGTCCACTGACGCCATGGGGGTACTGCGGCACCCTTCCTGCCTCCAGGGGATTGAATGCGGCGTTGAGACGACAAGGCGGCGCTCCGTGCGTAGTGTGACTACTACCTGAACACGTTGGCACCACCGTTTTGCCTTTTTCATTGTATACCTGGCAGCTAGCTGTATTCACTCCAATCACTTCCTAACTGATTCCGCCTACGCCCATCGATCACGGCTCTCCACCGCACTACCCCCTCCCCGCTCTCTAGGCCCAGGCCGCTCTGCGTCCTGGTCCAGCCTACCTCGGGAATCGCCTTTCGCCATCGATACTGCCCCGGCCCACCCGGCAAGCCACCAGGGCCGCATGCTCCTAGTCTCGCTTCTAGAGAACTTTTGTATGTTGTACGACCAGAGTCCGCAGCGTAATCGGGAACTCTTCTTCACCATCTGTAAGACCCTCTATTCAATGGGCATTATCGAGGAAGACTACATTGACGAGGTAGCTGCGGTGCGTAGTTCCTACATGCATGCGTTCCGGGAGCTCGTCATTCAGGCCATGCGCTGTATAGACCGCCAGAACACTGTGGGTCAAGGAGACTTGTTTGCCAACCTGTCCGGCGTGTCAAACAGGAGTTCCGAAACAGGCTCGGCCGCGCCCTCCCTAGGAACCCCGTCCTCGACCGCGGACCGGGTAGGCGGCCTAGTGCCCTTCCAACCTGGGACGGCCGGCGGTATTTTGCCCACTCAGCGGCCCATGTCCGGGTTTCAGGAACTCCTCGACTACCAGAACACCCGCTACCGCATGGACTTCATCGAACTGAAGCGGCTGGGCCGCGGCGGATTCGGTACCGTTTACAAGGTAAGCCACCGCCCCCACACCTACCTCCGGCTGGGAAGGTAGATCACCCCCTTCCTCCCTGGCCCAGGTCAGGTCGGAAGTCCTATTACTAACGCTGCCCGTTTTCCCTTTCCCGCCTTAACTGATACCGAAACCCAGGTCAAGAACCGCCTAGACAATCGCGAATACGCCGTCAAGAAGGTCTACCTAGTGAACACCAAATCCCCCTTGGAAAAGATTCTGCGTGAATGTGTCAGTCTAGCACAGCTTGAACACCAAAATATCGTCCGTTACTACTCGTCCTGGGTGGAAGTAGGCACGCAGGACCGCCCGTCCTCGCCAGAGGAGGGCGAGACCGGCGCCTTCGGACCTGTGTACAGCTACGACTTGAAGACTGACGATGCGACCGAACCCAGTTGTCGTTCGCAAGCTCAGCCTCATCCGATCCCCACCGTATCGAGTGATGACTCGCTGCTTGGGCTAGCCCCGTCGTTTTCGAGTGAAGGCCTGCATGACTCCCTCGCGGCCTTCGGTGGTGCCGCCATCGCCGCTCCGGACACCGAACCGCAGTTCGATTTCGACTCGGGGACGGATAGCAGCGCGGACGAGTCGGATGTTACTGACACCCTTTCCGATTTACAGAGTTGGTCCAGCAGCGATGATGACGGGATTGTGTTTGGTGGAGAGGTGGAGGACGAGGACAAGCCCCCCGCCGCCCTCCCGGTCCGGTCCGCGCCCCGTCTGTCGCGTCGACTGTCGGATCCTAGCCGCGGGTCGGGTAGCCAAGAGTCCTACTCGTCCAGCGTGCCACGTTTCAGCCGATTGTCGGTGACGTCGGCCGAGTTACCTGTCGAACCGCCCATCATGTCGTCGCTAACCCTGCACATTCAGATGCAGCTGTGCTCCACCACACTAGCGGAATACCTAAAGGTACGCAACCAGCGCCTGCTGGCCCTGGACGGGGCCCAGCCCCACTGCGACCCGGCCGCCATTTTGGATCGTGTAGACTTGCCCAGAGCGCTGAGCCTGTTTCAAGGGATCGTGGAAGGTGTGGCCTACCTGCACTCGCGTTATCTGATTCATCGCGATATTAAACCGTCCAATGTGTTCCTTGACCCTGTAGCCGACCCGTCGGTCAGCCCGGCCGCGGAAACCGCCACAGCCTTGCCGAATGACCAGCTGCCGGGTTACGACGAAGGCGACTTCATCCCACGCCTGGGCGACTTTGGACTGGTGGTTACCTCGGACCGGGATCGGACCGCTGCCACCGGTGTCACCGGGGAAGGGGTCGGTACCGGGTTGGTTAGTCCGGGTGCGGCGCCACCCAACTACACACATTTCAGCCCCGAATCCCAACTTCTGACCTCCGGGGTGGGCACCGTGACCTACGCTGCGCCGGAACAGCTGGATACGACACGGCCGGTGCCGTACGGTACCAAGGCCGATATGTTCAGCCTGGGCATCATTTTGTTTGAACTACTCCACCCGTTTGCAACCGGCATGGAACGAGTCAAGGTCCTTGAAGATCTACGCCGTGGTTGTCTCCCAGAGATCTTTGTAGCCCGCCGCCCTGTGGAGGCCTCGCTGATCCTGTGGCTTATGGCGGCCAATCCCTTGCAGCGACCCAGCGCTGACGAGGTCTTGGCCTTCCGCTTGTTTGACACCCCTGATGCCGTGGAAGTACGGCTCAAGCGTGAGATTGAGCGCCATATCGGTGAGAAGGAAGCCCTCCGTCAGCAGGTAGGCGACCTGCGCACCCACATTGCCCGGTTGGAACAGAAACTAGCCGAGGCCGGGCGGTCGCCATAGGTATATATAAATATATTTCCTTGGCGTACTCTCCCCCCCCCCACCCTCTCCCCTTCCCACCTACTCTGAAATGGACCTGTGGGACTTATTTACATATACAAGGAGCAAATTCCAAGCGTGTCACCATTTTTCTTCACAGGCCTGTTCGACCACATTCTAATTCGACCAAACGATATCCTGATTTCCCGCCTGTATTTTAATACTTCATCTTTATAGCAATTATATCTGTGAGAATTAACGTAACGTCATTAGCGCCCGCTTTTTCTCTCCGAGATGATTAGTGGTGACGACCGCTTATTGCTTAGGGACGTTACGACGACAGATTGTGCTAACGGGCTGAAATTGGTAAATAGAACTTGAGCTATGTTATACCCAAAATGGAGATCGGGGACGTAGATGGCAGTGTGTGAAGGTTGTATAAGGAATGGGCTATCATTTACAAGCGAGTGGGAAGAATAAGCTCATAAACTTGACGGTGGATCGAAAGAAAAAAAAAACCACCCATTCTGCTCGACAAGAATCCCCGGGGAATGTCAGTGCATCGTTAACCAACTTTTCAACCTTCTCTCCAGAGGCGCCGAAGTGGTTTGATCTAACCTGGTCTGATTCTTGTTGACCAAGTTGCTCGCTGTGTCAATTGGTGAGAATACTTATTTCTGGCCTAGTGTCAAGCAACCCTGCTCGCTCCCGTCCTCTCACTCCTTCTCTCTCTATATATATATACTCCCCATGGCTGAAAACCACCCCACCGGCGACAATCCGGGGCCGACCGCCACCACCACCCCTGCCGATGCGCCAACCGCCCCGCGGATGCCGACCTTAGAACAGGTCGTTGGTGGTAGGCTGCCGCGTTACATCCAGCCCCTGGCCTTCGCTCAGAGCCGCCGTGACGACATTGCGGCGATGCGTGCGTTTCTCGACAAGGCCAAACGGGCCGGCAACATGCGAGCGTTTCAAACGCTCGC
>JANBPT010000281.1:0-48157 GCA_027575765.1 Tieghemiomyces parasiticus
TTGCTTTGGTGGGGGTCTTGCCCTGGACTCCGTCCATGATGGCCAGGTGGCGTTGGATTTCAGCAAAAATGTACTTTCATACACTTTGACACCGACAGGGTTTCCATATGAAGACCCATACCCAACCACACATGCCTCCCCCCAACGCTGAGCTCATAGCTGGAGCTGGTGAGCACCCCAGTATTGGCCGTTATGGTCTAAAGCGCGTCAAACAGTTCAGGGGGGGGGCACTGCGACTGGGACTGGGGAAGGACTGTCAGATGAACGGCCTAATGACCTTGTCATTCCAGGTATGGGCCGTCGAAATGGTGACCGGTCGACCATTGCCTGTGACCATCATCCTTTGGATCATGGCTGCCAGTCTACATTGGTACCGCACCATAACCTCCTGCAGCTTCTTGGGCGTAATAGGGCGAAGCAAGCGGCTGAGAGCCACGTTGGTATAGGCTGTCGGTCCAAAGAAGGCGGCTGGGCCCGTCACATGGGACGGCTCCTTATGGAGGTTGACGACTTTGTGCTTGAGAAAATCTTGAAAAAGTAATTGCGGATTATTGACCACATTGTGCTCACAGAACGTAAAAAAGAAAGGCGAAGCATAGCACCGCAGCGAGCAATGGCCTTAGTGAAGTGGTGGTGTAATGGGTCCAGAACAGTTTATATGACCTATGAACTAGTAACCAGGCCTTCTGGTGGGGCAGCAGAAGTACGCGACTGTTTGCCCCTGTCCTGCCCCCCCCCCCGTGACACAACCTGACACACTTTTAGCAAGTTTAGTCTATTAACGTTTCGGCCCTTAGGATGGCACCTTTACCTAGTTTTCGCCAATGCGGCCATTACTCCCATAAATTTAGCCTTGTGGGGCTTGTGGTCGGTAAAACCGTAATGAGTTTAGTAGTAGTAGTGAGATAGACGATGATGTTTATTGGGTTTCGACTTGGGGCCCTATATAGGGTCTCGGCATGTGGGCTGGCCTTGTCGGTGTGTGCCAGTGTAGAAGGTCGTAGGATCGTAGAGAAGTATGGAAATGCAGTAAGTGTCGTTTGCAAGAGTTGGTCTGAGAGGCCGAGGTGGGTTGGGTGACGGTGGTTGCTGTTCTGTTGATTGCATGAGCGGCGGTCCTGGTGTGTGGCGGCGTCGTGGGTGGCTACTGCTTGGTCCATGGGGTAAGGTCGTTTTTCGGCAACCACAGGGCTTGACCGGCACCTTGCGACCCAAAAGGTCCGAGAGAGAGAGGGTGGTGACCCTTCGGACCAGACCAGGGGTACATACCCCTAAATGACCACTAGTTTAGAGCTTTAATTTGTGTCAGCTGACAAATTAAGCATCTGCGGCTGCTAAGGGGCCTTTGCTAGTCCACCGCTTACGCTGCTCTGCCAGAGAACTCCGTTGTGAAAGATAAAGGGGTGCGGAATAGGTATATTTTTAAGCGGTGGTTGTGGGCTCTGCGCAAGAGAAATCAGAATGGGAGGAGGGAGGAACGGAGGATGTCCTTAAGGCCACTTCTCTGGTGCTTTCACCCAAGAATAAGCCGACTGGCAAGCAGTACTATTCGATTGTATGACGGCCCGCAAGGTTCAGTGCTTACGCGTTAGATAGGTGCGGTCCCTTCCATGATCCACAGGCAAGCCTCGTTGCTGCTAATTCTAAAGGGAAGGGATGTCGTCTTGGCCACCGGTAGTCATACTGTGTGGCTGCGCTGAAGGGCAAGATAATCTTTACTGGCCTCCGCGGCGAGGTACACAGACGTAATGGGTCTGGGAGCTTCTCTACAATGCATCATCACCACCGCCACCCTAGCCCTCCTTTCCGGCACCTGCACCTTCTTCTTTATTCCTTCGCCGCACCTCCTGTGACCAGTCGGGCGGTCATTGTGATCTAAAGCGGTCTTTATGAGTCTCAAAGTCGGATTATACATGACAACCCTTACTTCCATATGCATGAGGGGAGGGAGGGGTGTGGAGACGGCCCGTGGTGCACAGCCAACATAACCTTTCAGCTTGACAATCTGTTGTAGCGGTGTCCCCGAGAGAGGAGAGACCAGGAATGAAAAATACAAGACTGTTTTTCCAATGATTGCTATGGTCGTTGGATGTTCTTTCAACAAAGAGCTTGTTGACTATATTACATGTCGATTGGTTTGGTGATTGTGGGTAATCGGAGGGGGCAGTAGAGTAGCATGTCAGTGAAAGATGGGTGACACCTATAGCGGATGGTAGTGGGGGATAGAGTTGAAAGGAGACAGGAGAGGACGTGCCGGCGCTGATTCTCAGTCTTGAGAGCCAAGGGTTGCTGTGGTCTTGGTGGTCACCACGCTTGGCCTCGTGGAACTGTGCCCTGACCTCCTCTGCTCTCCTCCAGTTCCCTTCCGCCCCTTCACCTGTCGGCAGGTATACCATAGGGCACTGCTTGGGGTATGTTCATATGTAGTGCAATGACAAGCCATCTTTCAGAGCCACAGCTCGCAGTCATCCTCTTCCCGCAAGCACAAGGACTACTAAAGCTATGTGTTGTAAATACTCTGAGCAATGCAGTAAGGGGACATTTACATGGCTGTTTACTTAACAGTCTATCCTTGCAATGGATATATTGTTGGTGCAGTAGCGGGGAGGGGGAGGAAACTGAGTGGTTTGTGTGGTGATTGGGAACCACCACGTTAGATTGTCCCAAGTTAAAGTCCAAGTCTACTATTTCAGAGCCATAAATTCTGTGATAGTAGAATGGTTTTTTGGTATGGTATTAGGCTTGGGCCTAATATCAGCACAGTAGCGCCCTGTCTGGATTCAACAATGCCCCCCCTTTATTAAGAAGGGGGCTTGAGGCCTCATAACCTGACCAAATCCAGCTCATCAATAAAATGTCAGCCAACTTCATTCTACAAATCATTTATTCAAACCAGCATCTAATTGGGTGAGTTCTTTTCGGTCAAATCAATGAAACTATGTAGTAGTGAAGGCGCCAAAGTTCCTATTTAGGATGTTAAGGGCACAGGCGACTGTTTGGCAGGCTCGGCGAACAAACGCTGACTCTGTGCCACCCTCACGGCACCACGCCTGGTGGCTGATGTTGCTGAGTGGCTTGTTAACAGTAGATCCTAGTCATTTCATCAATTACGGAGGTCAGTCAACGTTTAGCCGCCAGCCTTGATGAAACCCTGCAGGTACCTGGTTACATAGCTCACCTTCCGGTGTTGCTGGTGGTCAGTGTGGATTTGCAGAAGGGGGGGAGGGTAACTATTGGCGGGGCTGTATAACCCCCGGGTCCCAGCGCAGCAGGGTGCAGATGACAGTGGTGAAAATATAGTAGGCTCCGATGAGTAGCGTATTGGCTAGTCTGGGGCTCTTGACTGTCAATTTCTTCTGGATCCTTTTAGTGTTGCCCCCAAAAATGATGCGCGGTGGACGGCAATACCAAGCAGCGTTCTTTAATGAAACTATGCTCCGTAAAAAGCAAAAGCAACCTGGCGTCGGGTTAAATGGACGGATCAGAGCTTAGAAACTTGGACATGATGGAATAGTTGAAGAGGACTCACAGTCTTACGAGAAAAATCTGATTCTGGACCCAGTTTTTCTTTACGACCCCCACTAGACCGTATGACGCATGCTTCTTTCTTATTATTCAGGGTCAGGCTCTGACGCCCCTGTTGCCATATGCTGCAGGTTTTCCCCCACTTTATCTGTATAGCTGCAACCTTTAAGCTAGCAATATACAAAGGCCAACTTTTGCACATTGGGCCGCTGTTTTATTATTACACAGTGTCGACTATGTACCGAAAAGGGGGTTATAGAAACAGGCCATCGGGTTGGAAGTGCTGTAAAGCAAACAAACGTAGGCTGTGACAATGGCAACGGGCAGGCGCGCGATACCCGTAAACGAGCAAGCACCAACTGTGCGAGTAGATGGATCGGAAAAGATTTGCTGAATGTGGTAGGCGTAAACCGTACTAAAATAGTGACTAAACTTTTAGGCTTCAAACGGGGATTGGTGATTGTTGTGCGGGATATTAGCTGTTGTTTATTTTATGACGACCGCTAGGTCTTCCATACTTTAATGATGACCAGCATCAATCAAGTAGCTAGCCAGCCTGGACTAAGGGAATCCAGGATGACAGGCCGTGGCGGGACCAGGCGCCGGCATGAACAGAAGGGCGGCTAGGTAGCCGCCAAAGCGAGGGTAGAGAAACAGAAGGTCTTAGAAGGATAAGAGGCGGCGGCGCCTTGGATGGAGGCATGTTGAAAATCAGGGAGATTGAAGGCCTATCCGCAATGAAGAAGAGAGTAGATAAAGAAACAGGGGATAATGGATACGGATAGAAGCGTGAAGCCTGAATAATCCAGACTACCAACTAGGTAGGCCATCATTGATCGGGATCAAGCTATGGCATGGAGCGTGCGGAGGCGTAGATGCGGCATCAACCAATGATTTAATGGAATTAACATTTGGAAGGCCTTTTAATTGACCACAGACAGTGATGAACTGGTTGGTCATTGTAGGGATAGGTGTGTATTCCTTCCATCAATCATCTACTATAGGTGTAACCAAATTGTTGGAGACATTTAAGCTCGAGATCTCAGATTGCAGTGCTTCAAATTAAACCTAGGAGAATCAATGATGCTGAGTCAATAGTTATAAACCGTTACAGGATTGAATCATTTCTGACTTACCACCTTGCCTTTTTTCAACTATACATCTTGACTACCTTATAGAGAACCCCGCCCCCACCCAAGTTAACCAGACCTGATGTATGGGTCCTTATTAATAACTACCATCTGGAGGACCACAAGGCAGATGCTATTTTAAATGTTTAGGCTTCCACACTGGGCTCGGTTGTCCCTAGCTGTTCCACCACCTACAGATGGTTAGCTCGCTTATGTAGGGGCCACTACTTCCTTGAAGATGTAACCTGGTCTGGCCGCCCATTAGATGACCTTGGCAAACTTTATGGGGTCATGCTCCTGGAACCATTGGAGGAAGACCCTTAAGTTAAAGCTGACCAACCAGCCCCATGCATGCTGCACTTCCCCTAGTACCATGCGCAATGGTCTGCATAGGGACCTGGGGACGCACAGCCATTTCAATTACTGGGTCCCCCCACAGCCTCACTGGCGGCCAGCAGCCCCAATACATACGTTTTGCCCACCGAATTCCTGGAGGAGTTGGACAGGGACCAGTGACTACCTGCTAGACGCCATCATCACAGGTGGTGAGACCTGGATGTATCTTTATGATCCCCCCCCCTACTGGCTCTAGTCGCCGGAGGTGGCACCCTAAAGGTGACCCTGCCCCAACTGAGGCCCATCAAGGCTATACCACACCCAAGGTAATGCTGACCATTCTTTTTTTCATCAAATGTGGCCTATTATACCTGAGTGTCAAGCCCTCGGGTAAAGGTCGCCACCGAACTCTAAGTAGAGTACGGGCTGAAGCCCATGGTCCAAGCCTGGGTGAAGGCACGTGGAAGTCTGAACTGTCATCCTCAACGGCTCTACCATGATATTGCGTCACAGTACCCTGTACTTACATTGCCGCGTCTAAACTCAAATTTCTTTTGACCCCTCCCTACAGTCCTGATCTGGCCCCCGATGATTTTAGGTTGTTCAGGGCTATCAAACAGCGGCTGAGGGGTAAGACATTCACTACACTGGAGGTGGTTGTGGATGCCTGGCAATCGGAGCTAGCTAAGCTCCGGCCAAATGACGTTAGAGTCTGCTACGATGACTCTCTATAATGAGCTTGCCGAGTAATACCGAGTGATGGTAACTATGTTGAATAAACGCGATTTAAAGTTGAGAAAACTGGAACTTTTGGCAGTACCTGCATATGATTGGCTGTTACCTTTGATGAGCCCTTGGAGGGTGGTCAAGTGCTTACTAGTTAAATTATAGTCTAGAGCCTGGTTGGCAGTCAAATGGCTGGCAAATTCGGCATTTTTAAACACTGGACCACCGTGGCATTGTGTCAAGTCGGGCTTGCTGCTGCCAGATATTGGTTCAACGTTGGTTGCTAGGCTCACTACAGGACGTGTGGTAGAGGAGGGGCGTGTGTGACTAACATCCCCTCCACTCTCCATTCCTCCGCTGCCAGCCAGTTATACCCCTCGCCAGTCCCTAGCGGCCATTTTGGGCCCAAGCCGCCCCACCCAACAGCCAGCCCACGTTCACATTCCGCCAGCACATGCCAAACCCCACAGGCGCGGATCCCACACCACGCCCACAAGCTCCCCCCCGCCAGTCTCTATCAATGTCTTCCTCAATTCATATAGCCTGCACCAAGGTTTTCTACTTGTGCTTTACATCACCCAATCGTCGCCTTATCTAATTCTTTTCAACCATGCCCGTGAAGTTCATTCCCCCGAAGGTACCCGCCTTCCAGCGGTACACCGCCAAGCTTCTGGGCGCTACCATGTTCTTTTTTATGATGTACCGGGCGCGCGAGGACGGCCTCACGACCATCGTAAGTGGTGCAGCCACTTAAGTGGGCTCTTCATCGGGGATAGAGGAATCGTCCTTAATTTTCCTTGCT
This sequence comes from Tieghemiomyces parasiticus, assembly GCA_027575765.1. Lineage (NCBI taxonomy): Eukaryota > Fungi > Kickxellomycota > Dimargaritomycetes > Dimargaritales > Dimargaritaceae > Tieghemiomyces > Tieghemiomyces parasiticus. The sequence continues at coordinate 6,520 of JANBPT010000281.1, forward strand.
AGATTGCCCTACCTCGGAACGTAGGGTTGGCTCGGCAGAGCTATTTGGGATTGAGATCTCGGGCGCCTGCACTTACTTGCCCGTAGCTCTAACGCCCGTTGCTTGTATTCACCTCTTTACTCCCACCACTGTCCGCACACATTGTATACTGCAGGGCTGGTCCAAGCCCTGGGAGGAGAGCCACGGCCACGACGATCACCACGACAACCACGGCAAGCACTAGGTCTGTACGCGTACTCGGTTATGGCCTGACCGCGTTCGAGACTGGGGCTACCTTGTTCAAAATTACATTACTATTGACGACTCCTCTAGTTGGCTGCGTTCGCGATGATTCCGATATCTTGCCCGGCCCGCGTTCACGGCCCCATACGTTGGCTTCCCGGAGTGGTGCGGTGAGAAAATAAAACCTAGCCTAGATATTAATACATAGTCGGGCTACGCCTGGGCTACCATCCCAGAATGTAGACAATATAACCTTAGCTAAAGCTCCGTGGAGGGAGATACTAGTAGTGGTTCTTATGGCAATATGCGCGGGCGGGGTCCAATGATAGCAGACAAGGGTGCGTGTGGTGTAGCCGTGTAATGTGGTATCGGTTTCCATACTATTGGAAGAGAATGTACAGCGGCGAGCGCCCACAAAAGGCCGGCCGGGTTGACTCCTGTCATAGCGGTGACCGTGAGTATATGCTGGTTAAATCGAATAGGGGTCGCGATACAGTGCGAAGTTGGGTTGTGGTGGCGACGATGCGGAACTTGCTCGAGGGAAAGAGGGTGCATAGCATCCACCACTCCTGTATGCCCTGCTATCAACTCGCAGGTAGGCGGTTTGTGTAGGCAGGGCGAGTGGAGTGTCGCAGGGCACCGTGTGGCCATGGCCTGTGCAGCCAGCCTGTTGCTCCGTGTCCCACGCCGCCCGCCGTCCCGCTTTCTTGAAGTCCCTTCCTTGCCCCAAGGCATTGCCAGGTCATCCGTGGTTCTCGGACACGGTCTCACCTCCACGGTAACTCTACATTCCTCTCTCTTCCTCTCAGCCTCCGCTGTTCCCTTTCCGACCGTTCTTCCGCCGCCATGTCCTCGTCGTGCGTGCTGCTCTGGTCACCCCACCCTCGGAGCCAGGACTTTGTTCTGGTCCAGGACCACACCCTTCGCATGTACCGGTGGCAGCCACCTTCAGTAAGTGGACAGCGAACCGTGGCGAACCGGCTCTAATAGCTATCCCTCATACTTTTTCGTCACCTAGTTGCCACTCCAATTTCCCTCTCACTTACCGACCCCAGCCCCAAACTTACCCCTAAACCCTCTACATCCGCTCCGTACCACGCCCGGCCATTAGGATTCCCAACCGAATCAGGAGTCAACGGTACTAGCCCTCTGCCATAACCAACGTAAAATTGACTGCATATCATGGTCCCATGACCCCGTTGTGCAGGACCTTGTTGCCCTCGGCGTGGGGACTGGCCAGGTGTTAATTTTGCGCCTGTCTGAGCATCCGCGGACGGGGTCTGGGTTACCCACACCACTGTCGCTTTCTGCTCAGTTACCTCCGGCCCCGCTCCCGGAAACCTCCCTCCCGATCCTCCCACGCCGGCCTTCTGATCCCGAGGGACTGGCTGCCGCTGCCGCAGGCTCGTCCACTCGTTTAGCCATCACACACGGTCGTAACTGCCAGTCCCTGTCATTCAGCCCACATGAACACAAGTGGCTGGCGGTAGGGTTAGCCCGACACCGCAACGAGCACGGACTGTTAATCTGGGATACTGAACGACTCCAGACCACCGCCACCCTGGGGCCCCTCGCCGATGACGGTGACTACAGCGGGCTCGACCCCCTCACGGTCGCCGTCCCGACCTCTCCGGATACCTCCGCCGTCGTACGCCCCTTCGTCTCAACCGCCTCGTCTTCAGGTTCCCGTGGCGCCCCAGCGGCCAGTCCGGGTAATCCGCGGCGGCCCTTGCGCATGGTATACTTCACCACTTCCAACCCACGCAATCCCAGCGTCGACCGGCCGGTAGCCACATTCTCATTCAAGGAATCGGTGGCGGCCATGGCCTGGCTGGACGCCTACCCCAAATGCCTACTAGTGGGTGGATTGGCTGCCACCCGACCCATGATCCACATGTACGATATCCGGAAGAACAAGGCTGCATTTCGCCACGAGACCCCCGCCGTTTACGGCCTGGCATCCGATCCTTTCGATTCGTACCGTTTCGCATCCTACGCCGCGGGCGGTAACATTTGCGTATGGGATACTCGCTTCATGTTGCGCGAGCTACTGCACATTGACTCGGGGATAACGTCCGAGAAGGCGTGGCAGAAAATGGCCTTCTCCCCCCACCGGCGGGGGATCCTGGCGTGCCTCGGCCAAGAGACGGATTTCATCAAACTCAACTGTCTGGAGACCGTCTCCACTCAGCATTTAGCGGCCAACCCGACGGGCAACGCGGGCGACACGGCCTGGTCTCTGCCCAGTGTCGAATCGCACGAAGACGGCGCCACTACGCCCGCCCCTGCGGACGTCCCCCGGGTGCCTGACACGTTCCTATGGCGCACCCGGCTCATTCATACGGACCCGCCGGCCCCGTTGACAGCCTTCACCTGGATTCCCACCGACACACCTGCTGCTAACCGCTACCGAATGCTCACCCTCAACCGCACAGGAAACCTCGAGTCGCGAACGATCGAGGAGGTTCCGCGCGCCGCCTGGAACCCACACGGGAGCCTGGCCGTGGCCGATGAGGCGCACTCCAAGATCTTGGATCCGTGGGCCGTCATCCCGCCGGCTGGCAGTGACCAAAACCCCTCACTGGCTGCAGCGGCCCCGGCCCTGTCAGCTGCCGGGGAACTCGCCAACCTCACCTCCCTCGCCGACCTTCCCAATTTGTTTGCCCGGCGCGCTACCCTACGGCAGACTAAAGAAGTTTCGTCGGCCACTGCGCGGCTTCGGCGGAGGGCGACTGAATGGGGGGGCCCACTGACCAGCCATGACGCCCCCGCCGTAGCCCAGCTGCGCGGAGACATTTCGATGGTTATGAAGCAGCGGGCGGCACAGGGCTACGGAATGGACCCAGCCCGCAACTTGACCATTATAGGGAGCGACACGGCACTACACGAGGCCTGGGCTTATATTCGAGACTCGGTGGAACTCATGGACGAAGATGCCGAACTAATCGCCGGCAACCATCGCCTCAGTTTCATGGGGATCCAAAAGGTGCTGCGTGAACTGTCCAAGCGCGACTTTGCGCTGTTACGAACCAAGTTGGCGGAACTGGAAGCGAGGCAGGGCAACGATTCTGATGATCCACGGTACCCTGGCCCGGAACTTACGGTACAACGCAAGTTAGCCCTGCGCATGTCCGGGTGCCACTACAACCGACGCCGGTTGGAGGAAATATTGGTGGGGCTGGAGAAGGCCGGGTCGTACGAGCAGGCGGCGGCGATCGCTCTCTTCCACGACTGCCGGGAGCGGTGCATCACGGCTCTGGCGCGGAGCGGACGACCCGAACTGGAAATGGTGGCCATGGTCCTGGCGGCGCACGCAGCGCGGGCGGTCGACCGGTCAAATACAGCCTACATTGAGGAGTGGCAGACCATGAACCGGCGGTTCCTCCAGGGAACACCCACCGCACCGGCCGTCACCGACCCATACCTGCGAGCAATATTCAAGTACTATTACAACGAGGACTGGTCCGACGTGCTCAACGAGCAGGGCCTCTCCATGAAGGAAAGGCTGTCTATCGCCCTCCGCTTCCTCGACGACCAGAAACTTTTGGCCTACGTCAAGGAAAATACTGAGGCCACCACTAAGACCGGAAACCTTGAGGGACTGATCCTCACGGGGCTCACCGATCATGATATGCCCCTTCTCCGGGCCTACGTCAACGCCACCGCTGACGTGCAAACCGCCGCCCTGATCTTGAGCTTCTCATCCGTGCAGCCCAGCCCCGATTCCGTCAAGGACCGGTGCGTAGAAGGGTAAGTACCTGAATTAGAGGCGGATCCGCCCGGCCTCACTTTTTTCCCGCCTGCCACCCTCCCCCATCCACCCTCTCGCCTCTGGCAGCAAATAGTATGCGAGAACTACGACTGCCCTTTTTACCATCGACTAACCTCTTGCCTACCTTTTTTTATTTCAATTACCTCTTCATCGCTGTCACCTCTCAAACCGCCACTCCACCCAGCTACCGCGACCTGCTTGACCAGTGGACCATGTACACTACCCGGGCCAACTTTGACATTGCGCGCGGCAAGTGGTTCCGGCGCTACCACATCACGACACCAATGATGGCCCAGTCCCAGACAATTGTGCGCTGCACTTACTGCAACATCAACCTGATGCAGAACCTCAACCTGGTGGGCGGCGCTGGCGTAGCCGTGGCCGGGATCGATCGCGAGAGCGGTGGACGACGCTTCCCCTACATGGGGGCCAATCGCTTCGACGCGACGGTCGGTGATACGGTAGGTGGATTATACAAATCGGGAACGGTACAGGAGACCCTCGTGGTCACTGAGCGTGCTAAACCATTGTTTGGCACCTCGGAATATTACCATATAAGTTGTTTACCCCTCCCCCCGCTCCTCCCTCCAGGCTGCATCGTCACTAATCTCTAGATTCTTTTCTGCACTCACCCCTTCCCCGGCCTCTTTCAACATGTATAGTCCATGCAATGCCCTGCTTGCAAGGCGCCCCTGCCGTCGTGCCCGATCTGCTTACTCTCACTGGGCACGCCGCCCGCTGTGTTCACGGCCACGACAGGCAAGAGCAAGCGAGGCGAACATGCGGCGACCCCCATTCCGTGTGAGTGGTGGTTCATGTGGTGTCAGACCTGCCGCCACGGTGGTCACCAAAAACACATGTCAGAGTGGTTCCTTAACCACAAAGTATGCCCTGTAGCTGACTGTCTCTGCCACTGTCGGGAACTGGATTAAACTCACTATGGAGGCACTATCGAATATACGGCCGTCATTGCCCTATAATATGACTGCTTTTTTCTTCGTTTCTTTCTTAGCACCGAAGGTATACCGATGTACATCCAACACCACTCTCACTTGTCGTCCCTGACGGGATACGTCAAATAGCTCTGGGACATCTGTCATCTCTCTCTCTCTCTTCATTGACCGTCCAACAGTAAATCAGGGCCCCTCCTCCACACATCATTCGTTAAATTTATCTCATAACAGATCGTTTAGTTATAGGGTACTTCAATGGGTCGCCTACTGAAACCTGCTGATTGCCCTCCTACCGATGGGATGTGTAGTCGATCAGAACGCGCGGATCCCGCCCACATCTTCCCTTCCCCAGTCCGCCGACCTATTAATACGTATTGGCTACTCTTGGTGATCTGTGCCGCTCGCTGTCACGATTCAACCCCATTCCACAAAAGTTATAACGCGACCAGAGCTGTATAATGGCTTAGGTTGCGGTACGACCAGATCATTTTGGCCATGGGTTTACACTTTTGATGAGATCACCAGGATTGTTGAGTGACACACGAGAAGGTTCAAAATTTAGGGAATAGCTTTGCGGCTTCATCACAAAGTTATTTTTTTCGTGTGATCTGGAATCACCTTTGGGGACATCCCCTGGTCGTGTATAATCTTAGGTTGGGCGATTCGCCCTTGCGACAGTCAAACAGAGTATGCCTTGGCTCGTTAAAAGGATGCGGGGGGTGTTATGTGGTGGACACGGTGGTGCCAGGGGTAGACGGCAAGAGGAGTGTGTGTTTTGCGCTGCGTTTAAGGAGGTAGGAAGGGGGTAAGGGCAGGGCCAGGTACAACAGTTTAGTGCCGCTGACGAATGTCCAGGTCGCTTGCTAAGTGAACGCGCCGGCACACAACTGCACCAGTCAATCTATGATTGCTTGAGCGCGTCCCCCACTCCTCCAACCCTACGGCCCCACGTCCCCTTCTCCCCCTTGCCGGCCGGCCCTGCGCCTATTTCCCCCTCCTTTATCATTTATTTTACCACTAGCCTGCCAACTTATTAATCAGCCAGGCTCGATGTCACGCCAGCCCCGGTACCCGGATCGTTGCTAGCATCTATCTCGACCCTTAGGGATGAGCAGAGATGATCATTCCCGCTCATGCCATCCCTCCAGCCGTGTTGAGTAGCAGCCCATCGTTACTTTAAAACGATTATGTGAGAACCTCTGACCATTGCCATGGTGTTGAATAGCACAACCTCATCCCTCCACCCTCATTGGCCATGAAAGGTGGAGCGATATTGTGCGACCACCACAAGGTTTGTTGACAATTCCCTGGGTCGGCTCGTTAGGCTCTCCGCTCTGTGGCGCTGGCTGCTTTCCGTGGCCGCTATAAAACCCCCTCGGGCGCCTTTTAACTTGCTAAATCTACCCCGATACTATAATTATACAGTCCCCAGCCTGCACCAACCCGAACTTATCGTCCAATCTTCCTGTTCATGCCAATCCAGCCCAGCAGCTTTGGACAAGAGGGCGATCGTTAACCATTCTCTCAGAACCTCTTTGCAACTCACCCACGCACCACCCCGCCCCCTTCTTCCTCCTCCTCCCAAAAGCTCCTCGCTGCAGCCCATAGTTCCCCGCCGTGGCCCTCTGTCGTAGGCCTGGCTCTTCACCTTGCTCCTAGACCCGCCCAGTACCCCGTCGGGCCACGGGAGTGTATGTCAGTCTGGCTCACAATTTGTACGTTCTTTTCTTCCGCACTGACCCGATTTTACCTTTCACTTCTCTATCAGCTCCACCACTTTCCTCTTGGCCACGGCCACTCCCTTCTGCCTCCTTATCGTCCTTACCGCGCTCCCGTGTCTTGCAACTTTATCACCTCCAGCTTCTGCAGTTCCCACAGCTTTCCTCCTTGCTTCTTAACACTCTATATAATCGAACGGCTTGAACGTCCGCACGCCGCCTTTGCCTCGTTTCGTACCGGTTCTTTTCCACGCCATCGCATCCTAAGCCATTCCAGTGCATCTAATCACCCAGGCCCGACCAACCGGCCTGCCGTTGAACAGCTCTACCCCGCTTACCAATAACTTCGAGGTAAGTCAATACCTGGCTCCAAAGCTAAGTTACAGGGGTCCGACCTATAGGTCCCCAGGTACTCATCTCGGTTTGGGGACCCTTCCAATATACAACAGCCAACCAGTTAGGGCGCTACCTTCAGCATGGACTACAGTGATAGGCGTGGCGCTCAGTCACTTGCTTTCCGGAGACACCGGCCGTGTGGCCGTGGCAGATTAGGAATACGTCCCGGCGGGATACTTGGTCTGTTCCACAAACGGTTGGCACCTTCCTGATATAGCGGCTTCGGAGTGACCAGGCTTGCGCCTCTGCGCTATGAGGCGTGGACGAGCCGGTTAGCCCGGCGATAGTACAACTATAATTGGTGTCCTTGGCGAGCTACTTACTTACTGCTTCACCGTCCCCCCATGACCGTCACCCTCTGCTCTATGCAGTTAGCACTCAGCGTCATCCACCGGCACCATGATGAGTGACCAGCGCCGTACTGTCCTTGCCCCCCTGGAAACGTTTGCGCCACCGGCCAACGGTACATACGCCGTCGGTCCGACCTCCCCTGAATCGGCACGTGGCCCGCCATCCGCCGAGGGACCTGGGTTGGACAACCCGCTACTGCGTAACTTTAAGCGCACCAAGCCACGCGTCCGCGGTCGCCATGTCATTGAGCACTTTAACTTGATGGTGGTGGGGCCCAAGGGGTCGGGTAAGACCGACTTCCTTAGCACCCTGTGCTCTTCGCTGGCCACGGCCCAGGCCACGTCGCTGGATCGCCACGCCTCCCTCCGCCGGTCGCACTTTGTCGGCGGTAATGGCTCGCCCCGGCGGCCCGGCACGGCCACCTCGCGGTCTACACCCGCCACCCCACAGGCCCCCGTCCCGGCTCAGCCGCTTAGCCAGGGCATCTCTATCCAGAGCCTGACGGTGGACGAGTTCGACGAGCCCATGCTCCTCAACCTGGTGGATACCCCTGGATGGGAGCCCCAAGACGACGGGGCCGACGCCGCCCGCGTGTGTCAGCAGATTGTGCAATTCCTCGAAGAGCAGATGGACGGCCGGGTGGTCGAGGAGCTTAAAGTACAGCGCGACAAGTACGCGCCCAACCTCATTGTACACGCCTGTCTGTACTTTATGGACCCGTTCCACCACGCCTTCCGTGCCCATGACGTCCAGATCATCAAAGAGTTGGGTACCCGCGTCAACCTGATCCCCGTGGTGGGAAAGACTGACCTCATTACGCTGTGCCAGAAGCTCCAGTTCCAGATGGACTTCATCACGAATATGAAGCGACACGCCGACCAGCTTAGCCTGTTCGATATGCCCGGCGAACCGGAATCTGGCCCCGCGACCACTGCCGACAACAGCAGCGTGAGCGACGCCGGGTCGGTCAGTCCGATCTTGAGCCGCGACTGCATCAGCGTGCCTCGGCCTACCGACAATGACGACTCTGAAAGTGCCCCAGGCTCCCTCATGATGCCTTTCTTTCTGTTTAACCACGAACCCATTGATCCGGTGGCTCTGTCCGGGTTCGAATCGGCCGGTGCCCGTGAGGCCAACCTGCCGGACTTCCAAGGTGCGGTGGCCACATTGACTCGCACTTTCGCCAAGCACCCCGAGTTTCTGGGCCGCTGCTACCCGTGGGGCCGCATCGACTGCATGAACCCGGATCACTGCGACTTTGCCGTGCTCCGAACGATGCTCTTTGAGAGTCACCGGGACACCCTCCGCCGCCACACCATCACCACTATCTACGAGGAGTACCGTTCTCGTCAACTTCAGTCCCAGAAACGTGATGACCTTCTCAGTCGGTGCGGCTCTGTCAAGGTCCGCAGCGTGTTTCGGAACGTCACCGACCACGGATTGGACGGTTCGGCCTAGTCGGCCGGCCTACTCCGCCTGGACCACCTACCCCCCTTTTTAATTGTTTTTACCTGTCAACCTCAACTGTTACAGTCTGAACGACGAATTAACGGACTGTATCACGTCAATCTAACTCTGGTCCACGAACCTGTATTGCCACCTGTCAAGGTGCGTTTATGTCTTTGATGTTTTCATATTTTCTTTTATCTGTTGGATCCGATGATTACGGATCAATCGTTTCCGCCTTCTGCTCCCTCTCAATACCGCCCACCGTGATGGGCGTGCACTTTTTTAACTTCTATTGTTATTCATATACAATTGACGTCGGGCCCCAACGGCCCACTTATGCATCTCAATTATTATTATTTCCGCATTCACTACTCTAGCCCTGTACTGTGCTTGTCGTCCCTCCAACGCTTTTGTACCACCACGCCCTCCCCCACATGTCAGGGCATACCGGCTGGTACGCTGGCCCGGCCACCCGGTTAGCTCGTGGGCGAACGGCTGACCCTACACAGATATTTAAGAAAAACAATGTTTGTAATGATGTGTGCGTATTTGTACAATTTATTAAAGGAAAGCTGGGTGCATTGGAGGGGATGGTAGCCAGCTGTCAGGGCAGACAGGCGCAATCTAAAGATCTAAGAGGCCTTGGGTCCGCGGAAGCGACGCCGCATATCCAGCTAAGGGAGGATTGGTAACATAGGATTATGAAAGGGAGGGTTTAGTGAGCGGATACCCATAGGTCCACACGCCAGTTCAGGACAGAGCTCTATCTTGAAGCGAAGGGCAGCGCCTGTAATCCCAATCGGGAAATGCCACATACCAGACTACGCTTGCATTCCAGGAAGCTGAACCGGATGGCCTGGCAGTTCTCGGGAAGGGTCTTGATCAATTCGGGATCTTGTAGGCATTCCTTAACGGTGTGCTTCTGAATGCGTACACAATCAGACTTGAGGACGCACTCGATCAGTTCGTCCCGCGGTCTATGGCAGGTGGTGGGCATGGCGAGCAAAATGAACAGGTGAGAGTGGGCGGAGCGATACGGTTAGATAGGATAGGGTAAGGATAGAATGCGCTGACTCATTAGGGAAAGTGACGGAAATAATGGGGTAGTGAGGCGAGAATCAGTGGCGAACCAAGATTGGTTGCGCTGTTAGGTTTAACAGTGACGAGGTTGGTCGAGAGGCTGGAAGCTGTAGATAGAGCCCTCCTTACCCATCCCCCCAATTCTATAGCGGCAGTCAAATGTTACGGTTAATTCCACCAGCCATCTATGCCCGCTTTTCCATACCAGATACTGTGGAAAATTGCCTAGCGTGCTAATCCTTAGATATCCCATCACCAAACCTAGGCGGTTGAAAGTTCAATGTATTTAATTATTAAATAGACTTTCCTAATCCATAATCCGCCTCACGAAGGGCGAGGCCCATGCTTGCCTCAGTTGAACCACCCATGGCTGGTCGGGGCGATTAGGCGCCAGCCCTACCGCAGCAAAGTGGCCTTTTCAATGGGGATCGCGTGTGGTTAGTTGGCTTGATGTACTCCAGCGACCTGGGCTCTGCCATGGCCACACGGATGGCGCATAGTCAATCCTCGGTAACCGCTCCATCGTGCAGTTGAGTTGCTTGACACACTGTCCCGGCCTACTAAGCGCGGCGCCACAATACTTGAAAGCGACACACAGCTAATTTATTCATAAAACTATAGTTAGTCCCAGGGGAAGATAGACACGGGTCAAGGGAACTAAAAGGCAACGGGCATGAAATCGCGAATGCCGTGCGGGCAGCGTAAACCGCACCTTTACTCATTACCAGCGTTCAGGTTAGAGGGTATCGGTATGGCGCAGGAAGAAGGCGCTCAAGGTCAGGGGTTGACAGCCTGTGATCTTCTCCAGGTCCCCCTTGACCTCGTCAAATTGACCAGCCTCAATATTCTGGATCATCTCCACCACATAATATACCTCCTCGCCGCGATAGCCACATTGCTCCCGGAGGAGGCGGTCAAATTCACTGAAGTTAATACGGTCGTAAGCCACCGGTCTGTCTAGGGCCTTGCTGGCTTCCTCAGCGACTCCCGGGCCTGACACGCGCTGGTGACCGGGCAAGTGCAGGAGGCCACGTCGATGGGTAAGGGTGAAATTCGAGGTACTAACGGTCGTGCGGCGTAGCAGAAGCTCAAGGGCGGCGGCTTCGACGGGACCGTCTGGCCGGTGGTTAGCAGGATGGTATTTGTGTTGGACTAGACGAACCCAAACCAGAGCCACGTCCTCGAGGGCAACGGGCGCACATTGGCCCTGGTCGATGGGAAGACCTAGCCTCAGGCCATCTTGGCTATCACGGAAGAGCGCCATTAACCCCTCCATGGCGGGCGCCGTGCGGAGAACGAAGCCTCGCAGTCGTGGGGAAGGGACCGGCTCACAGTCGCTAGATAGTCGTCCCGATGGAAGGGACGGGGCCAGGACGCACTGGAGAAACATATCCTCCATGCGCGCAATAGTGCGGCACAGGGACCCCGTCAGGCATGGGACATTGAGTAGGGACTGCATGCACAGGCTGCGGACGCCCACCCGACGGGCCGTAGTCAAGTACAACTCCCAAAGCCGCAGGATCCAATTGTATCCATGGTCCTGATAGACGTATTGGTGGTGGCAGGCCCGCGCGGCCTTGGTGTCATGTTCGGGGGTCCGTGGCAGGTCAGAAGATCCTGGGACCGAATGAACCCAATTACTTTTGATTCTACCGTCTTCGCCCCCACCGTTGGGGGCCACGTGAAGCGGGCAGAGGAGGACCGAATCGGCCTGCTGAAACCGGGACTCTACCTCGTCAAAGTTCCGTTCGCTATACTCAAAAATAGATACTTTGTCGTGCTGCCTCAGCGCAGTGAAGTCCAGGTAACTCTGGTCCAGTACCCCGCAGCACACGCGGCCCACGACATCTCCAGCAGGACCATTGAGGAGGCCGTACACGAGGGAGATGGCACCCAGCGTGTCGCAAGGGAGAATGCAAAGGTCAAGTTTTCTACCGCTGCCGACGTCGGAGTTGTCCATGGTAAAAGTAAAAAAGAAATGGGTAGGTAAAAAGGTTTACGGGGAAATATTAGGCAGTCTAGGCGACACCGAATGGTCAAGAGTTTTAAGTAGCCTCGTCGGATACCCCAGTGGAAAAAAACGATGAATAAATATGAATGATAAACAGACCGGCGCCACGGTGTCCTCTCAATGTAGCGCCAGGTCATGGTCTGAAGTCATGGTATCAGCCATTGTCAGCATGGCGTAGCGGAAGTTACCCTAGTCAGCTAGACAGTAAGTCACAAGCTTTGACAGGAGGTTCAAGGCCCGAGCTTAAGGAGCCCGTCGACATGGTTAACCTTTCAAGAGCCCCGCCAGCGGCTAAGAGACAACCTACCGTCTGGTAGCACGAACATGACTAATAGTCTACCTACAGTCCAGTGACTACTAGCTGAAAGCATGAGAGCGTTAAAATGGACTGGACCTTATTACAGGCTTCATCACGCCCTATTCTTATAACGCTAGAAGGGCTATGATTATAAACGCACAGCGTCGCCCCGTAATGCGGTACCCCAGCAAACATCGTATCGTTAAACCATGCCGTGAATGGTGGGTTAAATAGTGTATTCAAAGAATGTGGTTCTAGTACAAAACAATATAATAAAAAACAAGGCTGCAGCGGAACTAGCAAGGTCTGTCGTTCGATAGGGGCAATGCCTTACAGAAACGACCGATCCTGCAGACTGCCTGGCACAGGTTCTCGCCACAAAAATAGAGAAAAAAACCGGCCCTTTCGATCGGCAGGCGCTGAGGTGCAGCCCACCGGGAATATCCGGGTGGGGATTAGGTAGATAGTTCGACGGTATCGGCTGCACCCCCGGGTGTGGTGTACTTGGTCCACATTTCGTGGTAGAGGCCACCGCAGGCCAAGAGTTCCTCGTGGGTACCAATGCCGACGATTCGACCGGCGTCCATGACGACGATCTGGTCGGCGTAGCGGACAGTTGACAGGCGGTGGGCGATGACCAGAATGGTCTGGGCCGCATCAAACCGGCCCTTCAGCGCCTCCATGACGGCGGTCTCCGTAGCAGAATCCATAGCGGAGGTGGCCTCGTCGAGGATGACCACCGGGGCATTCTTGATGATTGCGCGAGCCAGGATGAGACGCTGCTTGTCGCCTCCACTCCACTGGCTACTGCCCTCGCCCATCGGAGCCTCCAGTCCTTCCTGGGACTTGGCAACCTTGTCGTGCAGACCCACCACGCGGAGGGCCTCCTCTACCTCAGTGAGGTCAGCCAGCGCTCCTTGGCCGGCTCGTCCGTAACCAACCACCTCACCTACGGTTTGGCCCACGGGCTGACTATTTTGACTGACGGTTGCAATTCGGGTTCGCAGGTCGTATTGGCGGATACGACGGATATCCTGGTCACCGATGAGGATGTGGCCCTCGGATGGATCATGCTTGCGGATTAATAGATTGACGAGGGAGGACTTGCCGCTGCCGCTGCGGCCCACGATGGCGGTGGTTTTGCCGGCCGGGATAGTGAGGTTGATCTCGTCGAGAGTGGGCGGCCCTTGCTTATTGTAGGAGAAGGTGACGCTGTTGAAATGTATAGCGGGACCGGTGGTCCAAGTCACAGGTTCGGGGTCGGTCGGATCGGGCTGGTCCGGGGGCTTCTCTAGGTTAGCGACCTTCCGCATCAGAAAGGCATATCCACTGGCCGGGTTAAAAGCTGTCTTCACAATTCTAGTCGTTTGGGCGGAAATGGTGGGGAAAAGCGGTATGACTACCAGACATTGCACCGGAGTGATGCCTTGGTCGAGGCGAAGGACACAGGTAGCAGCCCAGACATAGAAATACACACTCTTGAGGATGGACTCAAAGAAATTCAGCGCCCTATGAGCGTCCTGAACGACGGTGGATGGTGGACAGGTAGCCACCGATTCTATGACTTGGTACTCGTACATGTTGGCAACACTCCGGAAAATAAATGACATCTCCCTTGACCGCTCATAAACGAGCATACGCTGATGATCATAATTTAGGTCAACGAAAAAAGCCAAATATCTGGTATAGTAACGGCCGAAATGGTGAAGTGCCATGCAACACAAGGCAAAGGCTAGGACAATCACTAGGGCGATACCACCAATCAAGTTATAAGCCACTGCTAGCTGCAGGACCAAACTTACCGTATCCCCGCTACGCTTAGAAATAGTGGATTGCAACTGCTGCAATGCATATCTGCAATAAGTAAGGTAGTAGTGATGACCAGTGGACTTGGATGAATGGGTACTGAACCAGCAGTGGCGATCGTATGCCAGTACCGTGACGCTGGTTGAGAGCGCGGCCGTCGCCCGGAAAGTGAAGTGGTCGTACATAGGCTTGCAAATATATTCCAACATCAGCTGCGGCAGGAACAGGTACAGGAACACCTCATAGGGCTGGGGAGGCAGCTTGTGAAGGGCGACTTTGAAGGACCTCTGGAGCCGGATTTCAAAGTCCTTGACGTAGCTCAGGCCGGCAAAGGAGACGCAGGCAAGGGTCAGCATGACCAAGGTCCACCGACTGGGGGACCAGGCCCTTGCAATGAAGCGGAACCACGCACCAGTGTTATAAATGCTGAGATCACGTGACGGTAGGAGGGGGTGGTCTTCCACGGGGTCATCTGTCAATGAGGTAAAGCAATAGAACCGGAATGAGTTTTTGATGAGATCAGATCGGTCGGATTCCCTCACTCTGGACCGAAGGCCATCGGATATCGAAACGGTGAACCCCGTGGGCGGGCTTGTCCAGGGGAAGTCCAGGGCAGTGAAGTTGGCATCAAAGGGCTGGAGGCCACTGAGGCGCAGTATGAACCGGGCGATAGAGTGGGGGACAGGGGCGAATATGATGGGGAGCCAGGCTGTGATAATGGGAACTCTGTAGGTGATGTGAAAGTGGAAATTGAGGAGCAGGCCCACGGCTGGTCCGAGCAAGGGTAGAATGCCGGTCGCTGCAGCTATGTACCCATGGTTCGATATGCCACTGGAAAGGGCCCCGCTCAGGCTCATGATGGCGGCGACGGCGCCGAGGGTAGTCAAGGCAAGCTGCACGGCCCAGAAACGGGTCCAGAACTGGCAGCGGCGGGATAAATTGTACAGCCAGACGGCCTGGTCGAAGGACCGGGACGCGGGGCGGGCACTGTAGCGTCGAAACGTGAACACGACCAGGCTGAGGGCACCTAGTGCCCCAGACAAAATGGCAACCAAGGCAGGCTGATGAGTGAACAAGGCCGGATCCCCAGTGTACAGCACGAATCCAGTACCGAAGCCCAGTAAAATGTAAGCCATCAGGCCAACCAGGATGGCCATACGCTGGCGGATATCGAGTCTAAACCCAATCTCTACCTTGACACTGTCAGAGACGGTCGGGTACGGGATACCTTCGAACCCCTTTGGTGCCGCTGGCTGGTTTTGGTAGGCCGGAGCGGTTTGGGCGCGGACGAAACGACACTGATGGATGACGATAGCGGCATTGGTGAGTAGTGGTGGTATGAAGGCGGCAAAGTCCATGCCCTGCCTTAGCGTGACCATGGCTGCTGTATGAAAATTAAATTACTTTTTTTAGACAGGCAGGCTGGGGGTATTGGCGGCTCAATTTGGAATCACAGCCGTAGGACGGCACATAATAGAGACTCCGACGTTGGGTAGCAGGTGAAAGGAAGGGAGAAGTGGGAAGGTGCAGACCCGGGTCGGCATAGACCCGTCCTTATATTGGCAGGGCCCTGCCTCATCAGATCATCACAATCGCAGCAAGGGTGCGCTCTTTTGGTAGTATGCTATTTTGTTCAAAGTTGGCAGCGACATGCACTCTCGACGCCTCTTCCCACGCGAGTTTGGGATTCCTGGGGTAGGCTATACCATAGGGTATTACTTATGGCCAGTACCCTGGTTTCCGCAGCATTAATTATGAGGGCCGGCAGCGTCGGCTATGGAACGTCCCGTTTAGAGTAAGTCCCCGCCATTCAACTAGACCAATGGAGACGCTTGGGGGATGCAGGGAACTGAAACGATTAGGGTCATACGGTCGCTGCAGAGGAATGGAGATTAAGGGCAGTCGAAGAATGCAATCGGTGTGATGCACCTACTCACTAGCAGGTGCGCCGACATTACTTCAATCAAGCACCGCGAGTATCACGTCAACAGACGCACATCCGACTTTTTCCACAATCACTCGTCTTTCCTTTATCCCCCTATTCCTGCCCGCCAACTGGCCAGTCACCAATTCACGCGGTATCACCTTTACTTCCCTCCCACCACCCTGGCCGTTATATAAGGGAGTACCAGTTGGCGCCCTCATAACGATATCAATGCCTTTCCGCTCTTAGTACCTATTTTCTCCGAATTATCTTTAGCGTGCATCCTTATTGAAGCCAGGCTAGACCTTAAAGTCGTGAGTTAACTCTCCAACGAGTTGTTAAACCACTGAATCGTTACAGTTGGTTTGTAGCGGCGGACCCATCCTCAATTGCAGAAAGGCCACGGAAGTGACTGACGGAAAACAGAAACGCTGGAAACTTCCCTCACATGTAGTCGGTAGGTTTACAGCACACTTGTGAAAGTTCCCAGCGTTGGCATATTGTAAACATACGAATAAAGTCACCAAACTCTCGCTCGATACCGTATCCAAAGCGTTTAGTCAGTGAAACGTCGCGCAAGACCAGTAATTCTATGTATGTGAAATAGATGCTTTAATCCAATGCCGGATCTTTTTACAGCCTGTTCACTTTCAACTCTTCTCGGTTGAATAAATCGTTCTTAATTCCCACTGGCTCTTTCACTCAGGCTGCACACCTTTTTACATGCTGGGCTAGAGGGAACGTGGGGTATAATTGACCGAGACCGATGCTATAATTGGGGGCATCGGGGGCCTGCGTTAAATCACAAGGGTTTCGCCGTCGTATCAAGTACTACATCGCATCTTTAGTTGTCGTCGACTTCCAGCCGGTAGGCAGCCGATTCAATTAAACTATATGATGGGCTACATGATGCAGAAGGGTGGTGAGACCATGGCTTGCGAAAGCCAGCGCAGCAGGTCACATCATTCCCACGACGTTTCCACCGAAAAAATGTGGGAGATAAACCAGGTTTGCCACGGCAGGTATGGATTGCTGTAGGCTGTACACTACTGGCCTGTGGTGTACAATCATCTCGTGCGCTCCACAGTACCACGGGGTGGCTTTTAATATTGTGGCAAGTTATTTGACATGGGTCCACTTATTAAATCTGAGGGGCCATGGTAAATAATTCTAGTATACTGAGGGTCTAGCTTGAACCTTAAAACGTCATATAGGTATCGCGTAGGTCAACATCACCATAGCGGGGGCAATTACTAGCGTCTAATCTGCCTGGAAGGGTCACCTCCGAATCAAGAGCCAAGTAACTGGTTCAAACAGTGCGCTGCGGTTGCACGATACAGCCCCTTGACCTTGCCGGCTGCCCTAGATGACATGGTCCAATTATGTTGCCTGTATCCCCCGGAATCCTCTCGTAAAATCCACCAAGAAGTTGTCTTATATTGCTGGACGGCATTGATACCATGGCATTGGGCTCTTTCTTCCCCAATATGTCAGGCGGCTTCTTCTTTTTTTGTTCGCCAATGTGTCCTCCCTCACCCGGCTTTTCAGTAACCACAACGCGGTGCACTTTAGATACGCCGATAACTGAACAATGACGATGGCGGTTACGAATGGGAGCAAGATATCAATCCTTTATTCTTCCAATTCATATGGGCGAGTGAGGCTAGACATGCACTGGGGCCAGTCGTGTGGACGTTTATTTGGCGTCGAGGTCTTCGACAGTGAGGGCTATTTGGTAAGGATGGGGCCATGGTATTGGACGTTGGAGGTGAAGTGAGTGGAAAGCAGAAGATAGGGAAATAGAAAAGTTAGCTACATACCAACAAGGAAGGGATCTAAGCTCGCGCAATGTAGCATTGATCTATCTATCCTGACATCTTTCTCACTCGCCCTATACTATACCGGCCTGCCACGACCCGAGAAGGTTCAGCAGTAAATGGGAAAGCAATGAGGACAAGCCACTTACCCGGGGGGAGAGACTCCCGGAGCTTTTCGGCCTTAAGCGGGTCGTCAACGACGAGGGTGTACAGGTACTTGCTGCAGCGAATCTTGAACTTGAACACGTCGCCGTTCCGCTTGATGCGGGCGACTGAATAACGGTGGATTAGAATATGCGGCATGGGCAAGCGAAGGGGTGGGTTAACAATGATTCTGCCATGTATCGCTCCTAAAGATGAGGGTGTACGCTGCAGCTAGTGGGCCGCAGGAAGCCAGTAGGGCTAAAGAGGCTTTCACGGGAGGCCCAACTTAGCACAAGGGATGCCGGGTGAAGAATGCTTACCCCGGGCGTCCTTTCTTCTGGAGATCTCGAGGAACTCCTTGATGTCGGTGATGCTCTTGGCCTGGAAGTGTTCAGTGTGGCATGGAGTGGTGGATAGCGGTCAGTCGATTGGCCAGAGTAGCTCGAAGAATTTTCAAGTCGCAGTGACTATACCTGCTAACTTCAGACAATGAATCGCGGTCCCTGGGCTGTAGTGCTGGTTGGGATAACTCCTTTAGGTTAGTTTGAACCTCACACATACCATTTCGGATGAAGTCGAAGTGAGTGAGGAGAGAGGGGGAGAGGTAGGAAAGAGGAGAAGAAAGGTCGAACTAGGCAAACTATCACCCTAATCTACCGTACTAATGATCGTGGCTGAAGGTGGTGGAAAGGAGGGGAAGGGGAAATCCGGACGAAATCTATCCGTAGGTCTTGGGACAGCGTGACCGCCGCGATCTGATTGCGATCTGAATCTTCCCGCTTCCAAGTGCGGGATCACCGTTTCCACTTCCCCGTCCCACCTTTGGTGACTTTTTTTCCAACGTGGCTGACGGATAAGGACCGACCAGCTCCCTCCTCCGCCATTGATCCCATAATGACGAAATGGTCCCCGCCTAGCTAATGCTGGCTGAATATCCTACAAAGGCTAACCCTTTGGTCTAATATTCTCAGCCGGATCAACGACCAGGAAAGCCCGTGTAATCTGGTAGGGCGAATCAAAAGCAGTAGAGACTGGAATCCCCTGCCCTGATAGGTAGCGCAGCTACCTACCGAGGTCTTGGTCGTTTTACCTTGCGAATGGCACAGACTTGGGCCATGCAGTTACCAACGGCCTAAGGGACAAGGCTGGTGCGAGCCCCACACTAGTGGTGATTAAAGCTCCGACTTCCAGAAACCCAGGTGAACCCGAGAGAACTTGGACGTCATGTGACTATTTTTTATATCAGGTGACTTGTTTAGGGCAACTTCGTCCCACATCGCTGTGACTGCCGCCCCCGGACTCACCTAGGACCTTCTGGAGTCTACAGCCCAGACACTCTACAGCAGTGGGTGGGTTACCATGATTAGATTGTATGGGTTACATGGCTATAGAGTTGGTGTGAAATTTAATAGGGATATACCTAAGCCGGCGAAGCGGTCGGCGCAACTATATCTAGGCGGCGAGCAAGT
The DNA here is from genome assembly GCA_027575765.1 of Tieghemiomyces parasiticus. Taxonomy (NCBI): domain Eukaryota; kingdom Fungi; phylum Kickxellomycota; class Dimargaritomycetes; order Dimargaritales; family Dimargaritaceae; genus Tieghemiomyces; species Tieghemiomyces parasiticus. Next base: position 25,930 of record JANBPT010000281.1, read on the forward strand.
CGAACCGCAGAGTGGGTGGGTAAGATATACAGAATAATGAAGCGAAAGAGAAGGAGGGTGTGTGGATACCAATGTAATAGGTAGTGTCAACATTGAGCGTCGAGAAGGGGAAGGCGCAAAGCGGATTGATTAAGATGAAGCAGTGGTCGCCGGTTCGGCATTTTCCTCGCCACCGGGGAGGATATGCCGGGCCACCAGGTCCTCGGGTTTGGGGCGGTTCTCCAGCTTGTGCGATAGGGTATCGGTGAGTTTGGCGCGCTGCAGGTCGCTAGCCAAACTCTGGAGGGCTGGAGCGGCATTGCTGTCCTTCAAAATGTTGTGCTGCACCAGGTCTTCGCGGTCGGGGCGCTGTTCCAGTTTGTGTTCCAGCTTGTCGGCGACCCGCGCACGCTCGAGGGAGGCCTCACGAGCCTGGAGGGCCGGGGCGACTTTGCTGTCCTTCAAAATGTTGTGTTGCACCAGGTCTTCACGGTCCGGGCGCTGTTCCAGTTTGTGTTCCAGCTTGTCTGCAATACGCGCGCGCTCCAACGAGGCTTCGCGGGCCTGGAGAGCCGGCGCCACCTTGGTATCGCGCAGGATATTCTGTTGCACAAGGTTGTCGCGGTCGGGACGGCGTTCGAGCTTATGTTTGAGCTGGTCGGCCCGCTTGGACTTCTCCAGCTCAACCTGGGCGGCCTGCAGGGTGCGGCCAACGCTGGTAGGGGCCTTAAGGATATTCTGGTCAACTAGGTCCTGGGCGTCCGGGCGGTGGGCCAGCTTCTTTTCGAGGGACTGGACAGTGCTCGGCTGCGGGATGGGGGTGGTGGAGATGCTACGGTCGATGGGCTCCGACATTCTGGTAACGCGGTTGTAGGTGCGTGGGGGGGGGGGGCTAGAGGAAAAGTAATGGACAAAGGGTTGGGGAATGAGGGGTAATGTTGCAGCTAAACGTAGAGCACAAATAAAACTCGGGTATGAAGTAAGGGTCGCAGTGGCAGGGCGGACGTGGTGGTAGCGTAATGGCGGTGGCCAAGCTTGCGGAGTCCAGGTGACGTGATTAAATAGCGGTGGGGTTTGGGATGGAGTAGGGCAGGGGCCTGCTGCGGGTGGAGTGGTCAGCTGGCTGATGGGGCGAAGGTGAGGGGGGGGGCATCACCTAGAGTATTGAGCAAGCGCCTAGTGTCCGCTACCGCCAAGTGCCAAAGGATAGGTGGTGGCCAGGGAGAGTGGGGGTGGGAATGGCTGTAGCCACCGCGGTTGTGCCTATTCTACTTTATCATCACCGCCTCACGTCTGCCAAGACCGACTTGCATGTCGTTGAGGGATACGCAAGATATAGGATTGGCCCCGATGACCCTTTGTACCAGGATTTCGCTTGGGAGCATCGTACCCTTTGTTTGTAACGCTGCTCCGCCGATCGTCCATCACATTGTTGTCGGAGAGCTTCCTTCTGTAAGGGCGACTCGCTGTTGACCCGGAGCAATGGCTTGGTCTAGGGTCGGCGGATGTGAGCGGCGTAGTCCGTGGTACAAAAGGGATACGCGGTCCACCTCATCCACCAGTCCCCATGGGCACTAAGTCACGAGAGCAGATGGCCCTGAACGTGCTCGAACCATTCATTTGGACTGAATTTACTGTATCTCGCAGCTGTTGCGTGGATACCCGGATGCCCGCCGCTGACTATATTCTGAGCTGTATCAGGGCCCGATGAGCTATCAGGTGTGATTTGACACGCCGCCTTCAATTCACAGAGTCGCTGTCAACTGCATGTCACATCCAGGCCTCCAACTTGATGGATAGCTGGTTAGCAGTCATGACGTCATATGCTCTCAGTTTAAGCGGGGCTAATCGTATGCGAGAGAGATCAGCGGCATGGGCGATACGCCTCATTACGGTAGGTGAGCGAGGGGGGGTGAGTAAAGCTTCTGACTCCAATCTAAATTGGACTAGTATCTGAGGTCATTGCGAGCGACAGAACCTTATAATTTAGCCCGACGGATACAACGCATCATGACCTCATCCTTCCGACGTTCCTGCAACACATTCGTTTCTTCATTGTTGTCTGGTCAAAAAAAAAAGTAAATATTTCCTCCAACAGTACTCAACATCGACTTTATATAGCTAAGGTTTGTGTATAAGGCATATGAACCCGGCCGCCAGATCACGAGTAGCTCACATGGGTTGGCCCAAAAATGAAATTAAAAAAAACAACCTAGAAAGACCGAGCCGAGTAAAAATATAGTAATTGAAGAAACACAGGTATCAATACAAAGTGAGTGGGAAGGGACGCTGCGATGTAGCGAGACCACGGGGGGGATGGGCAGAGTGGGTGCCTAGCGCACGTTCATGCCGCATATGGACAGCTCGCGCATCTGCTGGAGGACGTTATCGACCTGTTCCTCGATACCGTGGTCAGCGCTCGGATTGAACGATTCGGCCGTCGACCCAGGCGTACCGACGCCACCCTCTACCGACCGAGCACCACCGAGACCCAGTTCACCGCCACTACCACTACCCACAATGGTATTGAGTGGCTGGGACGCCGCAGGTGGCAGACGGGCGCCGACCTGCTGGAGCTGGGTGTACGAGTCCTCAAAGAATTTGAGTTGGGACTTGAGCATGGCTTCGAACGACGGTTCCATGTAGGGTACACGGATATTAATGAACTGCGGGATCTCGTCGAGTAGCTGCTGGTTGAGCACTTCGTAGGCCGACTTGGCCTGGTGGGCCGCCTGTTCGGCCTGGGCCACCCGACTATCGTCCTCCAGATGGGGGGTGGCTCCACCCGCCCCGCCGCCCGATTTTTCCTCGAGCTTACGTAGCTTGGTTTTGGCCTGGTCATAGTCGAGCAGCTTCCGGCCGCGCTTACTAATGGCCGCGTTGAATTCTGGAATGTACCCACAGTACCGGCCGACCGGGTGTAGCACGGTCTCGAGGTACGTGTCCTCCAATTCCGCCCGCGTATGCCCATCGATGGCCGCCATCGCCTCCCGGTACTGCGCACTATAGGCACCGCCCGGGCTCTGTGGGTCGTAGAAAGCCTCCAGGTGTTCCGCCACCTGGACCTGCGCCGCTGTCATGGCCTTGACGGCGTCAATGTAAGCCTTGGCTTGCTTGTGCAGTTCCTCCGATTTGGTCTGCAGCACCTTGAAGTTGGCTTCCTTCTCTTGGAAATCCCGGTCGACCGTTTTCTCGATGGCTCCGAACCCTTGCATCAGCGAGATGCCGGTTCGGTTCACGCTTTTCTTGAAACCGCTCCAGCTCATGATGCTTGCAGGAATATGGGAAGGGGTAGGAAAATGAGTTGTGGGACGAAGGAGGCACTGGTAGCGCGGAGCATCCAAGGATGGTGGAGGAGAGCGAGAGAAGAATGTCAGTGCGTTGGGAGGGTGGGGTTAGTGAGTAATGCGAAGCAACGAGAAAGGTAGTAAGGGAAAGGGGGGGATGGGTGGGGAATCCTCAACCAAGATATTTTTTCATACACTGGAAGGAGAGAGAGAGGGAAGTTGACTCGGCTCAAGCCAGAATGGGTGGGTATTGTGTGAATTAGGAAGTAGGTGCGCAAATATTGTGGCTACCAGTAGGCTCCACTCGCCCGCTTTAATCGCCATGGCGGGTCAATTTACGCCAAGAGTCCTCCCTCAGTCCGAGTGCAGACGTTACGTAGCTCTGGGGCGATGTCAGTGGGCCGACTATGTCCAGTCAGTTCGGAGTATCGAGCTGCCAGAGGGGGGAGGCGCGGTGGCGGACAGTACCTTGCCCCACCCGCCCACTGAGGAACGTACAAGAGCTACGCCACAAGTCCGTGGGGGAGTGGATAGGCAGCCTGGGTTGAACAATGACGAAAGCGGTAGGGGGGGGAGGGGGAGAGAGCCAGGCGTCCAAACTACTGAACCTCCAAGACCGGGGGGATATTGGCAGGCTGACATTGGCCTCGGCGTCTCCACACCCACCCCCCTCCTTTTCCCACCCATCCAGGAACGTGATTTCACCTGTCGTAGGTAAGGGTGGGCTTTGCAGCCACCCCTTCTTTGCCAGGCCGCGGCGGTTCAGGACTTTACCTATTGATTGAAATTTGTGACAACTATACAAGAGATTAACAGCAAACGAGATTCATTACATAGGATATGGAGCTGTTACAGATGCGATACATACAGGAGCCATGACAGACGGGGCAGTAGCGTTGCTGGCAAGTTTAATAGAGAGGCAAGGTGGCAAGGAGGCCTCCGCAAAGGATATCCGGCCCAAAGTCTAAGTTGGGCTGTGCGCCTGACCGTAAGAGTGCGGGTGGGTGATTTCTGCTACTGGATGGCCTTGGACCTTCGCCAGCTTGGCCTTGGGACTTGCGACCAACCGGAAACAGTTCCCCTCGGAGCCATAGTCGCTCACCGTGCGAATCTGGACATGGTCGCTACCCAAATTACTGCTATCGACCACCGATGTCCGTCTCTGCTCGCGGAGCCGCAGAAAGTAGAACACCACGCCAAACCCGAAGAACACAAAGAAGCTAAACATCATGTTCCGTACGGCGATAAGGACGGGGTTGCTCCGCGGGGTCAGAGTGATGTACCAGTTACCGAGGTTCAGGACCGACCCAAACCCCACGCAGAATACGAGAACCGTCAGGCGGATCAGCGTGCGGCGGGACAGGTCCGACATAGGCATACGTTGGATACGTTGCAGGAAAACTACGCCGTAAGCAAACAGCAGGATGGCTTGGATAATGATGATATTGGCCACCCCGTACTGCGCGATCTGACTGACGGCGACGGCGAACCCGAAATGGCGGATGCCCATGTAGACGAGGGCGCAGAGACACAGGGCGAGGATCGCCAGGCTGTGGAGGATACCGACAATGTGGACCACGCGGATATACCGTAGGCGGCAGATTTTCGATACGATACGAGCCCACGAGAAGGTGATCAGGTTGGAGCCGACAAACCCGAAGGCCCACGAGCTGTACCGGAGTCCACTTTCGAGATAGGTTACTGGCCGGCCCTGAGGGATGGCTACAGCGACCACCATGAAATAAATAGCCGTGACGAAGATAAAGAGGCGGAGGCGGCATTGGAAGCCCCGCTTGTATACCAGGTAGCCAACTTGGTATATGGCGTAGAACAGGGCCGGGAGGATCTATGATAACGTGGTCATTATAAGAGAAGGGAAAAGTGGATTAGTACACAATGTGGCACGGAGAACGCTGTCGAGGTAGCGTAGGTTACCGGTCGACTAGAATCCTCCCCCCTCCAGGCTAGGCTGGTCCCGTGCTAGTGGTGTCTCATAGGCCTTCCGATTGAATACTTACCAAAACGAAATCTGTGATGCGACAGGCCATCCACAGCCACGATTTGTTAAAGGCGTTCCATACACCGGGATCTGGTAAGGCCGGGAAGAATGAAAGATATGATTATTAGTATTAGCCATAAATGGGTGTGCGTTCATAACATTAACAGACTGGACCCCAGCCCGATACGTAATATATACATATATATATATATATATTGTATCTTGAAACTTACCTTGAATAACCGTTGCGATCATGGCCCGAGCGGCCTTCAACCGTTCGCCGGTGGTCATACTCACCACCCCCAAACTTACGCCCTTCGGCGCATCGTTCCAAACCTGGTCATAGTTGGCAAACAAGTCCGTATCGACCAGCCCAAAGTTTTTAGAGTCCAGCTGTAGCGTCGAGAACAGCACGGTATGGGGACTAGGATACCCGGCGTCCTCCACGAACTTGATGATGCCAGGGAAGGCCGCTACGATATCAAGGTAGCGACGACACCCTACTGCGATAAGATCGGGTTGATGGAAGAATAAGGTGGTGGAGTTAAAGGGGGTTGCTGCATCGGTAGCGTGAAAGTTGGTGGCGGCGAAGGGGGCGAGGGTGCGGAAGCCCTCGTCGCTCACGGTGCTGGACGGAAGGTTGGTGTCGGACGACGGGGGAGTCGAAGGGATACCGCTAGTTTGGCGCCGATGGAGTTGGACGGTGGAAGCTGCGGCTGATACCGATGAAGGTTGGGGTACGGGGGCGGGCGGTTCTAGTGCGGCCGTGTCCGGCTGCACTGCCGTCGAAGGAACCAATTGGACCGGAGCAGCTGCCACTGGTGATGGTTTGGTGCCGGTGATCGCACTCGCCTTGGATGTTGTCTGTGGTGTGACTGCCCCATTTCGGTTCGCAGCAGGCGGCTTCGCCGTAGTGGTTTCGGCTGGAAGTGCTCTTGGCGCTACAGCCGGTACGTCGTGGCTATTCACCGCTGGGTTGCCCTGGGAGCTACTATTTGAGGTAACCGCCCCGTCACTCTGCCTATTTTCGCCAGTGGTGCCATCAGTTTGCCCGGATTGTAACGTAGGGGCTATCCACTTGCACCCCTGACCCATCTTCAAAACGAGTAAGGGTCCATACCATTGGTAAGGTAAGGATGGGGCACCCTGTAAGTCATAGGACCGGAAGGAGATGACCGAGGCCGGGGTATCGATAAGGATGGCGGCTCGGCAGCCGCTCATAAGTGCGAGCAGCATAAACAGGACGAGGAGATGGTATGACGGTAAAGGTGGGTAAGATGTTGACCGGCAGCGGTAAAATTGGCTGTGATGATAAAAGCTAGGGTCGGTAGAATGAGGAGGTGGGCTAATAATGCGAGGTTCTATTAAGGCCCGAGGTGGACGCAGGGGCCAGGCTTTGGCACTGGGGTGAGGCATGGTAGCTGGCGAGGACCTAGCGGGAACATGAAACTGGTCGCAACCGCCTGGGCGAATAAGGCCGCTGTAGCCGTCAGCACTGGTTAGTTGGATAGTACGGGCAAGATGAGACGTAGCAAAGGAAGAAGACCGGTCTTCTGTTTAGGTGAACCCGTGGGGAATACCAGGGAGATACCACAGAGCACGGGTGAGCCTTTACACGCGTTGGTTAAGAGAAAACGGCGGAGTACCGGAAAAGTATAAATGAAGAAGAGTGAGGAGGTCGCAATACGGTATAGGATAAAGTAATCAGGGCAGTAGCGATAACATATGAAAGGGGTTGGAAATGTGCAAAAATCGATATTGCGGAGAGAACGAGAGTTGCACCGAAAGTCGGCTGCAATATTCAATGGTAAAAATAAGAGTAAACGCAAGTGGCATAGCTCGCAACTAGCCGTTACTGTCAAGAGAAACGAATCTTAAAATGTACAAAACCAGAGAGGCGCGAGAAGTATTCGCAAACACGCGCAATGCGGGCAAGGAGTCCTATATAAACCACCATTCCCAAGAACGGCACACGGTATCCTGCCTGAAAGCCACTCTCAAGCCGGTGGAGTGAAATGGGAGAAGAGTGAAGGCAGTAGCGCACGGCCCGAAAACAATAAAGACAAACCACGAATAGGGGACAGGGCCAATACCCGACTGCTTGAAACGCTGGCTTGTACTGTGGCGTTCAAGAGTGGGCGGAAGATTTATGGGGAGGGAGGAGGGCAGATATCTGTGCAATCAGGTACATCATAAGGCAGTGAAGGAGAGAAAGAGCGCCATAGGGCGAGGGCTAAACGATCGGCCGGCCCAAAATTCCGAGTTGCCATTTAAAGATCCCATGCGTCCGGGACCTTCCCTTCCATATCGCAAAAAAAGAAGGGAGGACGACCGGCCTCTGCGAGTGCCCGCTTGCAGTATGGAGGCGAGTGCCCCGGGGGGGCGAGCGGCGCAATTTTGGCCACCGGCGCGGGATCTCTCGACGAGACAGCCTAGGTTGTTGACGTTAAAATCGTGTCATTGGTCAAAAGCTCCGTCTCGGGCCGTGCGCGGAGTTCTAATGTTGGGCGTGGCGGTCACTATTAAAATCCCGGGGGGCTGCGCAGATGTTTACCATATATGTGCGTCCGTTGCTCACCAGAAACTTGGGGAGGAGGACGTAGAAATAACTAGCAGCTTATGAGTCGTCCGGTATGTATAGGGCTGAGGGGGGGGGCGGATCGAAGACAAGAATATAGGAACATGTGCCATCCAGAGCAACCTCTTAGCTGTCCTCGAGTATTGATACCATAGTAAAGCGGAGCCTACGTGCGCATGGATATTGGCTAAAAATATATTAGGACGAACGGTTTAAAACCGTGACCACCGAAGGAGATTGGTCCGAAACCGTCCCACCCTCCAACTCGAACAACGAACAGCACTCTCCTGTCACCGGGCGTCCGTCCTCAATGCAGTGGGGGGGGGTAAAAAACAAGGCGACCATGCTGACTGGCACGCGAAGTGGGGGGAGGGTGAAGGCGGCATCGCTACGATGACCGGCATGGACACCCTCTACTGGTGGTGCAATATAAAGGGCCGGGGGGGGTGTCGGTCGGTCGTTATAATAGGAATTCCCGAACCACCCAATGATGACCGTCGGGACGAGTGAAGACAACCGGCCAGTCAGCTACCAAGCCAGGACGACGACCTAGGATGGACGGCCATGTGGCAGTGGAGCGGTGGTACGGTTGGGCTTGCTTTCCCGTTACGACAAGATATTTCGGAAGGAGGGCGTGAAGGCGTAATCGAACAGGATAGGTGGTAGTGCAGGGGATCCGTACGGCAGATACGTATCCGTCAGGAGATTGGAGACCTGTGGCGTTCCGATGACAACTCAGAGGCAGTACTACCACAGCGCCATTTCAGCCACCCAGCGAGTATTAGCAGCCCAGTAGTAGCCACATCGACAGTGTAGTCAAAGCAAGAACATCCTCCCCGCCCCGAAACGCATTACTACGCCTGTCAGTCACTGGCAGCAGTATATCCTGGTGGGAGGAGAAAAGACCTGGTGGATAGCACACGCTCTTTCTCTGCCTATTTACTACCCGCAACCTGTTGTGATAATTGCCCAACTTCACCTACCTCTTCCTTTCTGCGGGTCAACATATCTTCTGAAGCACATAATTTCGTTGTGAAACTTGACGAGATGATGTCCCCACGACCACCGAGTACGTCGTAAACAAGCTGTTTTTTATCTCAAGACTAGTACGGCCCCCATGCTACAGTTTACGACGGCATCCTTCTCCCCCCCCTTCCCTCTTTTCTTTGCTTACAACGCTACGAAAAAGGAATGCACGAGATCTAGACGGCAGCACTTGTAATGTATTGTAACGTGGTTCCGTTTTATTCTGGTGGTCTATCTAGGCGACAAAAAAAAGGGATGTATTCCTAGAGCCACTCGTTAGTATTATCCACATACTAGCCCCACCCCTCTACTCAGGCTTCGGTTCCTCCGTCTTCTCGGTCGCAGTCAGAACCTCAGCCTCCTTGCTAACCTCATTGAGGGTAAACACCAGCGACTGCGGGATATGGTTAACAGTCTGGTGGAGGGACTGGATAGGTCCAAACACGCCGGCGGCCAACTGGGCATGCAGCTGGGCAAACGACGGCAACGTAGCTAGGTGCTTAACGAGCTGCGGGTTGAGCAGTTGGCGGTCGAACTTGCCGCCAATTAACAGCAACTTGGCCTGCTGGCCGGCCACTTCAATCATGGACCTGAGCACTGCAGTGGTGTCGATTTCGGCCGGATCCACACCCTCAGCGGGGAGGTCGGCGTGAGGGACCGCCAGACGAGCGTAATCCAGATACATGATGGCCACCGGACCGGTGAATAGGGGCCCCATGTTGGCAAACTCAGTATCGCGGATCACGGCCTTCAGGAGAGCCGTCCGCACAATCCCAATCTGGGCCAGCGGATGGCATTTCTCCTTGAGAGATTGGCGCACCTTTTTGACCTCGTTCACCGTCAAGTTGTGGTTCTGGAAGACCAGGTAAACTGGCGAGGCGAGCTGCTCCTCATACATGTTAAAGAGGAATTTCTTGCGGTCGTTGAAAGGTTTGTTGAGTGAGTTGAGTGCCTTGGGCGGGGCACTACGTGGCAGCCGTGTCAGCACAGGTGCCACTTCGACCATTGAAATTCCATGACATCGAGGGGGAGGGTTTAGGAAAGGTGGTGTACAAGACGAATGAGGTTGCGCCAATGAGGAGCGTAAGGTTAGCTGAGGAGGCAGGGATTCCCCCCAAAAAAACACGCTGTCTACCTAGGGCGGTCTATACTAAGAGATCAACAGCTCCCCCCCCTTCCTCCCCAAGTGCCCATTCCCAAGCCAAGGGGAGTGACGCTAGGTCTTACGAGAGGAAACTGCAAAACGCTCGCTACAGCTACAAGTAGACCTACCATCCTGTTGGAAAATCGGCGTCGAGGAAAGATTCCGGATCGCAAGCTGGCTGGAGCCAATCGACGAGTGGCTCCCAATAGGTAGGGCCCCAGCTCGCCGAAGAACGAGCGACAATCTAAGGGAAGGGCTCATGGTACCGGAAAATATGAAAGAGTGAGTAGAAATGGGAGTGTCAAGGTCAAACAGCTAATGTTACTCGCTGTGCAATGGGAGGTTAGATCAGCCCGGACCCTATCGGTTGAATTTAGCTGGCGGAACTTTGACGGGCCTTGAGAGATCGGAACGCGACGCTCCACTCAATAAAGTCGGATTCTCTGCTCACCACCCGCAGGTACCCAGAGGCTTTGCCCAATGCGTCAGCTACTACAAAGCTGGAAGATTAGAGTAAAATCCAGCGGCTCGCTCGCATCGTTTGACTGACATGTATTGATTATTTAGCACCATTCTATCACCTAGCAATATAACCGTACGTAAGGACCATCGTAACGCCTTAGCGTGAGGAACAATGCCTGTCGATAGTTCGACTACCTGCCGAAGGCTTAATTAACCCTGCCAAACAGGTGGTGATGAGAGTGAAGAGGTGGGTTGACCACAATGCTTGGGCAATGAATATCCGAATGACCATGTCGACTATTATCTGCAAAAGGCTCGCTTCGTCCACTGTGAGTCCACAAAAAAGCCAGGATCCGTTCAACTGGACCTGAGGAATATGGGCTCCAAGTTAAGCGGGCTATGTCTCATGACTCGGGGTAAATACTGGTGTATTGGACACAACTCCGTGTCCCATGGGCAATTCACAATATCCATATGGAAGTTGGCCCTGCCAGCACGACCCGTAGTACTTAAGGGCGAAGGTATGCAGCGTCGCCGGCGTGACGCGGTCACTGCCCCCCCTGCCTCACTAGTCATTAGCGCTAATGCTTGCTGAAGATTTCCATGGACGCTTCTGCCATCCACTATGGGCGTCACAAATCAACCGGACGAATTTGGCTACGGTGGTGGTGAGAATCTACGGGCTGTCTATTGTCGAAAGTTCCATAAAGAACCCGTCGTCCGGCTCAGCGCTCCAACAAGGGTAGGTGGGAGAGGGAGCGAGCGAGAAGGATATAGAGACGGCCCATCTCGCTCGGCGCAGATACAGTGTGGTCCGGACATTATAGCACATCAAGTCTTGGCGGGGAGACTATCCTTGGGCTGGTAGGCCCGCGAGGCTTTGATCCTGGCTGCATCAACATAACAGATATTCCTACAGCTCCCTCCCCCTCTTCAGCTCAGGACGAGTAGACTGAAGGAATACACACTTGACAATGCAAAACGCGCAGCGCGTGTCGAGATCGTGCACAAAATGTGGGATGAGAACGACAGCGAATAGGGGACCAAAGCCAGGGTGCCTTTGACCCTGCACGCCTACGGCTATGGGACCCCACCATCTCTACTACTCCTGCTGCATCACTGGTGTAGGCTACGGCTATGCGGCCGTTATTGTAGGCGCCAGCCCCCTCTTGGTAAGCGTGGCGATGCTTCTATGCGCTTGCATCACGATGCCGAAAAGGGGGCCGGCAGTAGCCTCGGCCCCTTCCCTTATAATACCCACCATCCGCCGCGCCCTTCCTCGGCTCTCTCTTACGCATACTCTTTGCTCTGCTCGTATTAAATCCTGAACACACTGCCCCACCTAACTATAGCCAGAGCCTTTCCTAGCAGCCCCCCCGGACCCACTGCTCCCTCTTACTGGCAGACGCTATTCGCCGCCGAGTTCCCCCATTCGCTTCGTTTCGGGCTCCTGCACATCCACTACGCCATCCCCACTCGGGTGAAACTGGACGCCTCCGCCACCTTCTCTATCTCTAGCCAGATAGGCCCGCTCCCCACCCTATCGCCTCGTCTGACTCTCCCCTGTATTTTATTCTGACGGCTAGCCAGGTATACCTCTCTATCGACGCTTCGTACAACCGTCACCATTTTGGTACTCCCCGCATTGCTTCCACTCTTCTAGACCTGGGTCAGACGGAGCACCCCTGTTCTGTAATATCTCGTCACCACGCTTGACCGAGCCCATCCACCTGCCTTACCCAAACCGACCTCCTCATTGGGTTGCCTGTCGAGCCTACAACCTATTCGCTCGCGATACTCAGCCCCGAGTCTCCAACCCCTTACTCTCCACGGCGTACCCGTCACCCCCTGACCTCCGCACAAGTGCATTTATCGCAGTAGCCTCGCCCGCTGGACACGCACCCCCGCCAAGATCCACTCACCTTCGTTTGTCCTTTATTGTCTCCGTGTCGTGCCCGCGCTTCCTCTGATTTTATCTGTTTAACCCGCCCGTCTGACCCAAGGAGGGCTAATTGATTCATCACCCTTTTTTTAGACTGCTACAACTACCCTCTTTACGCGACACCCCCCCTATCGCCCACAACGCCCACGACTACCACCATCTCTCCCTCTCCTCCTCTTCCCACCAACCATACGCACTTTTTATTTTTTCCCCGCTTCGACGGCCACTCGACTCCGCGTCAGACCCGTCAACCTCCGGCCCTCTCCCTCTTCTTCGCCTTGGGCCGCGTCACGCCCCTCCTCCTCCCTTCTCCGCCAGTATCTGCCACCCGTTCTCTGGTGCCCTTTTATCGCTACCGTCACTCCTCCCGTCGTCTCTTTCCTCACTAGGCACTACGCTATTCTCCTGTCTACGTCGTCGAATGCACCATAGCCTCTCGCCCCCTTCAGAGCCTGCTCATATATACTCTCCAGCCCGCCCCGTCGTTCGTCACATCCCGTTACCCCAGGTCTAGCCCGGATCCCTGGACGCTAGGCCCTCTACCACGTATTACCGTGTCCTCGACATCGCCCTCTTCCCCTCCTCCCGACCTAGAGTCTTACATCACCGCCGGGAGCCGACGCTACTCCGACCCTTTTCCTACCACCTTCCTCCCCTACCCCATGCCACGTAGTCTCCCCGCCTCGCCCACGGCCTCCCGGAGCCGGCAGGGCAGCCGCTACCTAGACGTGACCCCAGTCGGCACCAATCAGACCACCACCAGCACCATTAGCTCCACCTCCCAGCAGCTGTCCCCACGCAATTCCGTGGGGACAGGCGGCTCCCTCTCTCCACGCTCCTCCGTCTCGTCCCTCCGCTCTGAAGGCCCCAGCGACAATGAGCAGGAGGCCGACGACACCAAGCGCCGCTTTGGGTTCCGGTTGCCCTTTTTTAGTCGTAAGCTCAATTTTTCATTAGACCTCAAACGCAGTCCGAGTCGTGAGGAGAACGGCGGCGAGGCCAGCGGGGCTAGCTCCCGACGCCCCGAGGGCCGCCGCCCGCAACGCTCCGCCAAACCCCGCAGCCGGAGTAAGAGTAGCACTCGTCAGCGATCGCGGGCCGCTTCGGTAACCTACCTCGATAACATGGCCCTGGACCACGTTGCACCCCTTACCCCGGAGGAAATGACTACCTTACTCACCCGTAACGCCGCCGGGTGGAACGGTGCCGAGCTCGTATCCCCATCCGTGGCCAACATCACCTTTACTACCCCGACCAGCGTCCGGTTACCCGATATCCCAGCTATCCGCGTGTCTACCGCGAGCAGCAGCGACGTGGCGCCCCCCGTCGAGTCACCCGACGCTGAGGATGTCCCGCCCGGGGTCATTCGCCGTCTCGACTTTAACCAAGTGCCTAGTGCCAACCCTGTGGAGGACCGGTACAGTCGTACTCACGTAAGTGTCCCCGGCGGTCGCACTCGGTGGCACATTATCGGTATCTACGACGGCCACAGCGGCCACCAGACCGCAGAATATATTGCCCGCTGGCTCCCGGAGAAGATTAGCGCGGCGCTCCGTGGCGCCTTCTACCCCAAGGTCCATTCCCCGTCGGCATCGGATCCGGCCAATGTGGCGAACGGACTGGCTGCGTGCACTCTAAACCCGTTGGCATCGGATCCGACCTGTGGCAATGGGGATATGCCGGACATTCGCGAGATCCTCCAGAGTTGCTTTGTCGAGATGGACCGTGAGATTGTCCATGACGCCCTGCACCGGTTTGTGGATGATCCGGCGCACGGCCGTAACCAGCTCTTTCCGGCTATCACCGGCTCCTGTGCCGTGGTAGCCGTTGTGGATGATTTCACTGGCGAACTCTTCGTGGCGCATTGTGGTGACAGCCGGGCCATCCTTGGCGTCCAAAAGGCAGCCATCCCGGCCCCTGGCTCGGTTCCCGACCCGACCTCCCCGTACAGCCCGCGCCTTGCCGCCACGGGCGGCAGCCCTCACGAGGTGACGACGCAGCTGGCGGCCGTACAGCTCCCCCACCGGCCCACTGCGGTAGATTCTCCCTGGTGTTGGAGGGCCATCCAGCTCACCAGCGATCATAACGCGGCCATCGAGCTGGAACGCATGCGGCTCAACCGCGAACATATGGACGGCGTATCGGTGGTGATCAGCGATCGCGTCCTGGGCCTGCTGGCGGTTACACGCGCGTTTGGCGACGCTAGCTTTAAGTGGCATCGCCACCTCGTCCAGGCCATTTATCCGGGTCTCTACGCCGACAAAAAGTGCCCGGATCCCCAGGCGGTCATTTCGCCTCCTTATATCACAGCCCGCCCTGACGTGTTCCGCCTCAAGCTGCGCCCACAGGACCGGTTCCTGGTGCTGGCCACCGACGGGTTGTTTGAAGGCCTATCGAACGAATTGGTCGCCGAGCTTGTGGGCGGGTTTTACGAACAGGTAGTTAATCCAAACCTGCAAGACCAGGATCCCGGCCCGGCATCGCTAGTTGCTACAGAAGACCCGGCCACCCAGTCGGCAGGCGGCGTTCCGCTCACCATATCACCCACCGTCGGTGACGACGCTGATCAACCCGTCCACCACACCCAGCCCAGTTTAGGACCGGAGACTGCCGTCTCGCCGCAAGCAATACCGGCCGGGTCGATCGATTTGGCCACCAGCCCCGACCCGGATGACAAGTATAACTTCATGATTGACGACCCGACTTATATTCCCACTGAGGAACGCCGCCAGTTCCTCGACCCCGGCTTGAGCCACGGCGTCCAGCGCGGGTCGCCTATCTACCAGGACGTCCCTGAGAGTGACATGTGTCGTAACGCCGCCACGTTGCTGGCAGAGAATACGTTTAACGTGATCTCACAAGGGTCAGCGTCGGCCCTCCTCGCCCTTAAGGCGCCTGAGAGCTCTAATTATCGTGACGATGTGACAGTGGCGGTGCTTTTCTTTTGAAGCCTGTGGGCATCACACATGGATTATGCGAGGCCTTGAGAAAGCTATGATTCACCTCCTCCCCCCGCTTCGATTGCCAACTATGCACTCTCTTCTCCTTCGACATCAAGTGGATCGACCCAACGGTCAATATAAGTCAACTTTGGCTTCTATCCCCCCTCTCTCATGGTCGCTACTGCCATTCCCTCTACCTCGGCCGACCGATCCTCTATACCTACGTTATCACCCTACCAGATTATTATATTATTCCACCCCTCGACTCCTATGACATTCGCTGTTACCTTAACGTACCTTTTTTTCTTCTATTGCTTGGATGTTTTCCTGTTCCATTCTGGAACTCGGCCTCCCATTTTCTCGGTGATTGCTTTATCTGTTTCGTGTGAACTCGTGACACACCGCTTGTTTGATCCGCGTCGTCGTGTGTAATTATAACAATATAGTCAACCAAGGTGTCATCTTGATAACGGCAGTCCCGCTGGGGATCGATTGTCTCTTTAGATATAAAGGACGTACCGGTTGGGATCGTGGCATAAGCCCAAAAGCCGGGGGGGGGTGATGTCTTTTTTTGTAATTCCCATCACCCCCAGTCTGACTCAGAAGTTCATACGGGATATCCTATCCGACTTTGCTGAATCGGTCAAACTAGTCGAAATTGGTTCATTAAAATTAATCATGGACTCAATAGGGCTAGCGTGTCCTATATACCAGTTAAATGCGAGCAACTGGGGGGCTTCCGCCACCCTCTCCCGCCCTGGCACTAACGGTAAAACTTGGTGATGCGCTTCTTAACGGGCAAGTTAGTCATGGGGTCGATAACCGACTTAGTCCGGCGGACCTTAAACCACCAGATAACAAACGTAATGAGGGCGATACCGGCGGGAATCAAAGTGGACAACAAGATGATCCTTACGGTGCTAGCCAAATTCTTATTGGGGACGGGATCACCGAGATAGGTGACCCTGCTGAAATCTTTAGCGTCGGAAGGCACCATGACGGAGAACTTGAGGTTATATACGTCCAGCATGGTCTGGGTTTCCACGTCGTAGACGAAGAGCTCGTTGCTAAGAGGATTGGGATGGTCAGCGACCGGGGGCCCATTGGTCACATTGTTGGCCCGTGGGGCCAGACCGTAGCCGAGTTGGTCATCGACGGTGGTGCCCGTTTGGCCCATGCCGAATAGCATGTTGCGGCCGATCAGGGTGGCCGCATGACCATAACGACCTGATGGTGAGTTCGGAACCGAAACAATGCTCCATTGCCAGGGCATGGTGGTCGTGTCCAGGTAAAGAAATTGGTCGTTGACTGTCCCATTGTCGAAGACGCCCCCGAAAAAGATCAGTTTTTTTCGATAGACTAGTAAAGGAGGTGTGTGTATGGAAGGGCGGTGGAAAGTGAAGGGGTTAGTAGTTGCTTTGGGGCGATCTAGGATGGGTGAGGAGAGTAGTTCATCTGCATATCGGTGAAGGTGACCAGCTGCCAATGATACCTAGGTAGAGAAAAAAAAGGGGGATAGGTGAAGAGGAAATGATAGGCGATAAAAATGAGATAGATCGGCGCCGGTTCGTTTTAACAGTTGCCACCTATCATGAAAGAAAAGGGGAGGAGGCAGGTGCCGAACAGAGAGAGAGAGGGGCATTCGATAGATACGGAGCTCTTTGGTGGAAATCCCAGGGTCCTTCTACATCGTGTACGATTGGGAGGAGAGAGGGGTGAGGGAAATCCAGCCGATCCAATGCAACTATACCATGCAGCTTTAGCAAGAAAAAGCATCGAGCGTTGTCATCATGACTTACCAATCACTGTAGAGGCGTAAAGAGTTTTCCAGGTGGCGCCGGCGGTGGGCACGACCGACCAGGTGAGACTGTACGTATCGAGCAGATGCACTTCATCGGTTGTGGCGTCGTTACCGAAACTGATCCCGCCTGTCACAGCGTAATGGGTTCCGTTGACCATGACACCGGTATGTCTAAACCGCGACGACGGGGTGTAGTCCTGGACGGGAACAGTGTACTGCTTGATAGTCGCGGCCTGGTAGTACATGGTAGTCCGGGACTGCTTGGCAGTAACGTTCGCGTCGGATCGCACACTCGCGAGTGAGATGGGCTCGACCCCACCAAAATAGACAGCGTAGTTGATAGCGGCCGACACGGCACCGGAGGCACCGTACCAACGACCGAGCCCGTCGTCGGCGTCGCGAGTAGACCAATAATTATTAACCAACTTTCGGCTGTAGAGCGGCGGGGTTTCGGCCTGTGAAGGTGCCGGGTAACCTCCGTAAACCGTAAAGATGTTGATGTCGACATCGCTCACGTTGAGTGCGACGGCCCCGCTGACCAGTGGGAGTTTTGATGCCGAGGCGGCCTTGGTCCACGGTGGACTCGATGTATTGAACAGGTTGACGAGTGGAAGTCGGTAATCCTCTTGGAGGTAATTGGACGAGAGGGTTCCGTCCACGCTTGTGCGCCCACCTAGAATGAAGAGAGTGTCCTTTTTGACAAGGAAACTGTGCTCTGTAACCGCAGGGAGCGTCACGATGCTGGAACTGGTAGCGTCGTCGGCACGCAGGTGACTGAATGTCGTGGCCACAAGGAATAAGGCCGCCGCGAGGAGCCGTAGGCGCGCCATGACAGCTGTGCTTTCGATGGGGGGGAGGGACACTGGATGTGGATTACAGACGAGTGAAATAGATGAATAAGTTGGGGTGTCGGGCTAGTGCATTAAAGCTTTCGATGGCACGGGTTGAGGACTAGAAAGGGTACGATGTAATGTCGATGTCGCAGACTAGTGCTAAGATAAATAACTAAAAAAGAGTCGGTGTGATACAGTTACAATTCAGCACGAACGTTGCTGGTGAACTAAACGTTGTATGAGAGGATTGGTTGGTTGGAGGTATTGGGAAATCAGTTTGCCTATATATAAACTATGACGGCGGTCGTATATACAAGGTGTGGCGTGACTGGGGTATACATAACGAAGAGCGCAAGAGGTGTGTGATTCAATTTAGTAAACGGAGAAACCTGGCTTGAGGGATATTTATATATACAGCGAAGGAATCAAAAGTTCTAATGGGAACTTATGGAGTAGGCTCCAATCTAATTTCTCCACTCCTAGCTTCGTTCTCTCGTCGGCACTAACCGGATATCAACGGATGATTCTGATTGACCGTGGTGCGAACATCATTCCCTACGTTACTCCCTCTTTTCTCGCCCTATGCCCTATCTTCGACTCGGCACTCATATCCATAAATCCCTATCCTTTATTTGGGAGGGGGAAGTTGAAGTAGGAACTGATATAACTTCCGACTCCAGTGGTTCACTGCTCTGCGGTAAGCAAAAACTCAGGACGTCAGTATAGAAATGTTCGGGTCCCGCCGACAAAAATACTCTCCGGTCAACTAAACGTAGCAGCCAGAAACGAGAGAGAGAGAGAGAGAGAGAGAGAGAGAGAGAGATAAAAAGCAAGCAGAGAAATGGACCGAGGTTCTTCTCGTGGATTATATCGCGAACCCTACCCAAGATCCGAGGAGCAACATGATCTACACGTGTCTGCCCCTGCCAACATTCCCGTTCTGCTACCAGGGGTAGACCTTCCGCCAATATTTCCTAATGTACATAGTAAATATGTTTCATGTAGGGTCGGTTCCATAGATTATATGCCAACGTGGACAAGTAAAAATGGAAAAAAGGCACCACAAGATTCAAATAAGTAGCTATGACATTCGGACCGCACCTCACAGTTAATTATTGCCTAATTATTCTGATATTCTCACCAACGTAACCTCCAAGTCCTGGTAAGTGTGATAGTGTGAGGGTTTTGTCAGTGCTTACCTGCTTATGTATGACTCCACCAGCCAGTGTACTAGTGAAGAGGGACTGCGTGGGTGGAAAATGGGGGGTACAATAGGATCCGATACTCAAATTTTAAGAGGTCGATCGGCATTGGTTATCTCTCTAACAGTAAATTCGGATGAGTACGTAAATTTCGGCAAAGTGTCCCCTCCACTGTCATGCCACTATCCATCATCGGACTTAATGTACTCCCACACACTCCTTTCCTTCGCGTCCTAAACGGCTAAGTATGTCTAGACTTGTTTCAAACTAAAGCAACGATTCATTTTGACGCCCAGGGTCGATAAAAAATACTGCCCAGATAAAGTTGGATGTTAAGCAATTACAGCGGTGAGATCTCGGCAATGCGGCGGCAACTAAAAAAAGGAGAGGAGGAGGAATGAAACTAAAAACATCACCCTTTCAAAGGATGGATATTAAGTAATGGGGATAGGGAGGGATCAGGTGGCATAATTAAAATTTTTCTGTCGAAGGAGAGGGTCTAATCGACCACCATGTATCGTAATGATTAGCCCTACCCCCACTAACTAAGACGGGAAATAAAAAGGCCAGTAGTAGCGAACAGATGATCTCTAGGGAGAAGATCAACTGCGACCGACCTCCAGATCAAGTTAAGCCAACCAATTAGGCGTTTTGCGGTGAACACGGTATAATTGGTGTACTATATGCGAGGCGGTTAGGGGCAGGGGTGCGTGTAGAGAGAACGTTACCCGTCAAGCTCATCTAATACAGGTGGCCGATAAAGTGGCCAGCGAATCTATAATGGTAGAGATTTAGTCAAAGTACTCGTTAATATTTCTAACTCGATAAACCTTCACTATTA
Source organism: Tieghemiomyces parasiticus (assembly GCA_027575765.1). Taxonomy (NCBI): domain Eukaryota; kingdom Fungi; phylum Kickxellomycota; class Dimargaritomycetes; order Dimargaritales; family Dimargaritaceae; genus Tieghemiomyces; species Tieghemiomyces parasiticus. The sequence continues at coordinate 45,966 of JANBPT010000281.1, forward strand.
ATTCATTTTTTCAAAAAACTGCCGCTAAAAACTCTGGGATGGCAACCTGGGGCGCTCCAATCCTCAAGTGTCCACAACTTCCGCCACCGTGACCATTTTACCGCCATCACCCCATTCTCCCAGCCACAGTTTGGCGACATCGACCAGGTGAAATCCGCAGGAGTCCAGACCAAGGCCGTAAGATATTTCTCAGCTGTAACTCAGCCGATATAATATTGATAATGGATCCCTAAGTGGTTGCAGGGCCGTTCTTGGGTGTATTATTATAGTACAACTACTGTTCTCGCTGACATGCCTTAATGGTATATTATTTGACCCAGTATTTCGGGCCGTGCATTGTGGCGCACGCCACACACAGTGGCTGATAGACATATATTGAGGAGGGAAATGCTAGAGTTGATATCCTCTGGTATGATAAACTAGCCCAGCAAAATAAATGCGTCACCAAAAACTAGGCCCTTCTCGGGCCCTCGTGGGTCTTGGCTATTACTGAGTCATAGGAAATATTGCGCCCGATGCCTCGGTATGAAGTCTGTGAATGGTAGAGGATAATTAAAGAGAAAGTATAATAAATTGTAGTAGGTGAGTATAGGAGGACGTAGTGCTGTCACCGGAGGGTAGCTAAGAGTGAAAAGTATGGGGGAGAGTTAGCGAGGGAAGACGCGTTGGTATAACAGGCTAGGGCTTTAAACATATAACGATGCAACAGGGTAGAGGGCTGACAAAGGAGGCACCTAAGAGCACCAGAAGCTCTTGGGTTGATATAATCTGGCCTCTCAAGTTTGAATTGTATGGGCATGATAATGGAAGCGAACCGCTTAGTAACGTGTGACTATGTCTTCATGGAATAACCAATCGACGATAGAGTAGCAAAGCACCATCAACATGAACCCAGGTAGATTTGGTGCATCTGGTGTGTTCCTATAAGCGCCACAGCTATATTCGTCGGTATTACTATAAGTTTGCTGGACCTCACATCTGTGTTAGGTGAGGCATTATATAAAAACTAGCTTTCCTAGGAATAGGGGCCAACAGAGCCAAACGGTTCCAGGATAGAGTAATCCGGGGAAACGGGTGGTAGAAGAGGGCACGGGACACCATGAAGAAAAATGAAAAGAAAGATAATGAAAACAGTTGAATGTGAGAGAGAGAGAGAGAGAGGTCGGGTCTGCCCCCGGCCTCCTTTCCTAAGTTCCCCAAGGAGTGCGGTCTATCAAGGTTCAGCGGGCCCAGTGACCGGTGAATCACAACGGTTGGGAATAGGGGGTGACCTTAGGAGGGTTGATCCGTTAAGATCACCTCCTAGGTCCCGCTGCCACGCATCCATCAGGTCCATCCAGTAAACAATGTAATGACATGGCACCAATACGTTACAAGGCTCTTCTCCCCCCTTTTAATATAGAGATTCACAATGCTATTATTGATAAGTAACATCTCCCGTGGTAAGCGTAGCTTTGAGTCCTAGAAATCAGCATGGCAAATAAGATCAAGGATTGTCTAAGAGGATTAATTGAACGATAATATTCGTTATAGAATCGGATGACTCCTTACTTCACAACCTACATATTTACCTCTTCACCATGTCGACTTCTGAATCCCCATCCCCTCCTCGCCCAAATTAACCAGGCGTGATGCGAGGGTTCTTGTTTATAACTACTATCCGGAGGAACGCAAGGCAGATGCTATTCTAAATGCTTGGACTTGTAAGCTGGGCTTGGCATTGCGTTGCCTAGCCACCGTCAACCAGTAGCTTACTCACTTAAGTACGAGCCATTGCTAAACTTGAATGTTATGGGCTTTGGTTTGGCCACCCATCAGAGAGCCCTGAACTTTACAGGACCGTACTTCCGGAACGGTTGGAGGACGACCCTTCACTGACTGCTGGACAGCTGGTCTATGCCTGCCGCACTTTCCCCATCACCATGCACAATGTTCTGTGCAGGGGCCCGGGGTTGCGCAGCCATGTCAATTGCTGGGTCCCCCACAACCTCACCGATGACCAGCGCCACCAGTGGGTATGTTTTTGCCACCGAGTTCCTGGAGGTGTCTAACGGAACCAGTGGCTACCGGTTCGACTTCATCACCGCAGGTGACGAAACTTGGGCGTACCTTTACGATCCCCCATGCTGGCTTGAGTCACCGGGGGTGGTGCCCTCAAGGTGGTCCTGTCCCAACTACCCGCCAAGGCCGTT
>JANBPT010000282.1:0-48079 GCA_027575765.1 Tieghemiomyces parasiticus
GGCCCGGTTGACCTTCCATTGGGCCAACTTCTCCTTGAGGGAGTTGATGCGGTCCTTAAGCGTCAGATGCTCCTTAGTGGGCCCAGTGTGATCGTGCGCGTTGTGTTCAACAGTGTGCCCGTAAGGGTGGCTATGGTGGGCACCATGCTGGGGGGCAGGGTGAGTACCTTGGTGGTGAATCGGGTAGGACTCATGGCGGTGACTCGGGTAGGATTCATGGTGATGGTTCAGGCTGGAGGTGTGGTGATGGTTCAGGCGGGAGTCATGGTGGTGGATCGGGTGAAGCTTTTCGTGATGGTCCAAGTGGGCATTCTGGTGGTAGGAGTGGCCGAAACTCGGTGAGCTGTGCTGCCGGAAGTGGCTGTGACTGTGCCCATCGGGGATCTGCTCAAATTTCATGTGGAGATAGCTGTTGGCATCCCCACGGGTGTACTCCACACACTTGTAGGTATTAGGCTCGAACCGGCAAATCTCAGGACCCAACATTTGGTTAAGATCGTTGGCGATGTGCTGGTTCGTCATTGCATTGGTGCCGGCGTAGCTGCGACCGGGTACCAGGGCGTTGGTGCGGTGGTAGGATCCGTCACCCGAATAGGAGGGGTGGGCATGATTAATCGACGAGGCCCGGCTCGGCGTGTACTGGGGGTACGTGCGCGGCTGGTAGCCGCCGGGGTAATGGTTGGTGCTATCGGCGGGGTAGGGCGAAGTCAGACGCTCCTGGTATTCGCCGTAAGTGCGCGACGAATGGCCATTAGTATGGTCGGCATAGTGGTCGCCGGCCAGGGCAGGAGTCACAACAGCCGCGACAACGGCGAGCAGAGTGATCGGGGAAAGCGTCAGCTTCATTGTAGTGGAAACGAGCGGAGTTGCGGGCGGTGGACGAGAGAGGGATACGATTATGAGACTGTACGAGGGATTCAGGCCAAGGTACGTTGCTGAAGAGGATGGGCAGTTGATTGTCTAATCAAAGAGAACCGGCGGGTGGGTAACTATTTATAAAGGATTGCCATAGATGTGACGAGAGGGCCGGAACGTGCGCCGTCTACAATGGCCAGCCTCGATTTGGACACTGGCGGTTCTACCCCGCCCTTTACAGAAAAGATTCCTTTGGCCCACGCCTCCGCATCCTCCCCTCCCTTTGTTCCTCTGTATAATCTACCCCAGAACCAATGTCGTCACCAATAGCTGTTTCCCATCCTTAACTTTATGGTTTAGCCACAGGTGTTGGAACGCTAAGATTATCCCACTCGTTCCGAAGGAGATTATGATAAAAGCACCTATACAATAAAAATAACACCCCATTGGTCTGTCCACGGCATCCTCGCTTTCACCCTTTGCCTGTACGCTAAGCATGCGCCTCGAGCTGCGCTGCGCTTCCAAGTGGCGGCGGTTGTCATACCCTTCCTTAAGACCCTAGTAGTTGTACCGCCGGGGTGTGCTGGAAAGGCCGAAGAGCAGCAAGAATACAAACAGTGGGGTTAACGTGATGGTGCCAACCAGAAATTCCCCGACCCGAAAATGACCCTCCAGCTAATTCCCTTTGCGGTTGGGACCGACCGCTTCGCAGGCGTCTTGACGTTATTGTGACCAGAGCTGTCCTACAAAGATCGGTAGGGTAGACTCACTAGGGAAAAGAAGCTAGCACGGGACGGATCGACGAGAGGAGCCGGCCCAATAACCGGTCCAGGGTACTTCGGCCAACCTGCTTCCGTCCTGATCCCTGCGCGTCGATGTAAACAGGATGGCCAGGGACTCTGCGGATATTGAGGCCCACCACCCGCTTAGCAAACCCAAGTCGCCCACTAGTCTGTGTTCGACGTCATAGAGGGGTGTGAAGAAGAGAGGGTGGGAAGGAGATGGCTTGTCGGTGCAACGCCGGATGTGAAGACGGGGCTAGTGATGGAGCAGTGGTGGCAGACCACAGCCAGGGTGAAGTGGTGAACAAGTGGCACGACGCTATATGGGAGGTGGTGGGGCGGCTCACGGAGGCGTTCCTAAACTGTAGGGTCGTGATGCTGGCGGTCGGACCAGTCACAAGTTGGGTAGGGTAGGGTCACTGCGGGTGTGAGCTAGTGTAACCGCCCGGTGAGCGCCACCGTCGCGCATGGCCTATTAATGACCCGCTACCAAGTCCCCTTGTCGGCGTGTTTGTCCAGCCGAGTGGGGTACGCACGAGGGGAATGACCAGACGCTTCTATACCTGTCTAGCGTGCGTTGGAAGATGTGCCGCGCGGACGCAGTTCATTGCGGTGCAAGCGGGGCGGTTCACATTCTCGATGGCGAAACCTTGTACTACAAAAAGGGTGCCGACTATTGCTGTACAGTTCTACGCTACAGCTAAATGATCCTTACGGGCGCTTCGAGCCTACCGTCGTCTGTGGTTAAGCGCGTCCTTCCGCTTTGGCACTCGGTACTAGTTCTGGCGAATGCCCAGCGGATAGCTACATGAGGCGTTTTTGGTAAACCGCGGCTTTAACCGCAGGACGTGGCGAGGTTGGTCGACCGAAAGTCGTCGGGTACTACTCATTCCCACTCTACATCTGCCCTTCACAGTGTGCAACCGTCGCCATCATCCTGTGGCCTCCAATCGCCTGTCGTTCTATCCAAGGTCGACCATTTCTCTCCCTCTCTGCTACTCTTGGTCGGCAATATGTGTGGCGCACGCGGGTACTCGTCCCTTGATTCCATTTAGTCCGCATCGGATATAGCGGGTCAGTATTTATCCGCGGGGGAGGGGTGCAGTGCAACGTGCCACACGCTTCAGCCGCCTATTCCCCGCTGCATTATGCCTAATGTGACGAGTCCACTCGGCACTATGTAGACCCTCCTGATCGACGCACATCGGCCTATTCGCCGAGGGAAAAATACGCGCCAAACAATTGCCCTTCTCCAGCGGCTTACTCGGCTCACGAGTAGACGTAATGGACCGCTGTGTACCCCTTATGCACGCTCCGCGACTGGGTTAGCAGAGTTAAGTCGACCAGGCCTCATTGGGTTGGTTTGGCCTGGAGTTCTCGCTGGTAGGGCCCAAATTCGAGTCGACGATCGTTTCGTACTGGAGCGCTCACTTAGACCAAACGCCGCCCTAAGGACGGTGGAAGTTTCTAATTACACAATAGTAGTGCTACCCCTACTTGAAGTTCATGTTTAAGGGGCTCAAGTTGACGTGGGTGTCTATTTTTAAAGCTGTCGTCATGAGGAAGCCAATGGGCGACAGAAAGTTCATGGGTGTCACCCTAACTTGAATCAATACGTCGGAGCGCGGTGGCTGCCGTGGTTAGTGGACGGACCTTATGGGTTGCCATGGTGGCGTCGAACGTAATATGAGTTGTCAAGAGAGTGGCTATGATGGCGTTCGTGGTCTTTGAAAGTATGGGTACGTTTTCTATTAGCAATGAGCGATTGCCACATAGGCAGTCTTTCGGGATCTGGCACTATTACACTGTGAGTCGTGCAGTAAAGTTTGAGCTAATGTGGAGGGCCAGTGAGGAACGCTGGTCCAATGGAATGAATCAACGTCTGACCTTCACCGAGTCGATTGTACAATTTTCTTTACTCTAGACCATTCCTTGGCTAACAGTGACCAGACTTGGCCGCATTGCAGTGATGCCTCAGCGTCGCAATATCGCCAACAAAAACTCACCCGGGACGCAGCAGAAGCACCCCCAGGGAAAACGAACTGTCGGATTTGAATCATTTACTAGTCCACTCTTCTACCGGGACCCCATTCGTGGTATTTGTTGCTGATGGAATTAATTATATATCCAGATGTCAGCATGGTGTTGGACGTTACAAATTCACCGTCACTATGGTATGCATGGCATGGAATTGGATTCTACCAAGTGGAATTAATAATGTTATCCATCCCGATCGACCAGAAAGTATCTGATGATGCACTACGTACCAGTCAACTTACGGCCCCTTGGTGCTAGTTCCTACGCTTTTGACTACTCCTGCAATTCACGGCAGCCACCTGGTAACCTAAGCTACAGCATCGTTTTTCTTCTAATAAGGTTCTCTTTACACCAACCTCCATCCAATCTTATAGCCTACCCGCTATACAAGTGCACTCGTGTTCTGTGTCTATAAACCGCGGACATCCATACGTAATGTGACCCTGACAAGCCTAGAGTAGGAATCGCCCATACCAATAAGGATGTTTTCCTGTCAACCCATGGTTAAATTTCTCTGCCCTTTATCTGTTATACACCTTGTGGCCATCTCGCTTCCTCTGGCGCTAACTCTTTGTGATCCTCGTAATAAACACTCGCCCGTGGTTATTCGTGTGGTGATCTATGCTATTGCAATCTCCCGCGACTGCCATCACGTACTTTATTAGTATTGATATATTGTCACGGACCATTTGTCATCCATATACCCCTATTCAAATCGAACCATCTACTTGAAGGTACATTCATTTATAGTTATCGAGCTCTGGTTATTAGTAGGATTGCCGGAGACCTGGATATGAGATATGCTGCCACTGTGCATCCATGGGTCGTCACTATCCGGGGGAAGCTTGTACAGTAGGCCGATTTGTTTTTAGCATGTCTTCGCAGCATTTTTCAGACGGAAAATTCCGTTGACTTGGGTTACTCCTAAGCCAACGTGGACGGTTACGCCCATGGCGAGAAAGCAGCGTCTAAGCCAACTCAGAACCCGATCGCAACGAAAAGTAGCGTTCATCGTTGACTTGTCAATCAAGGTGGCTACGGATACGCTGGGGAGGGTGGGAAGCAACGAAGCGAACTTCATATTGGTCAGGACGGATAGAGATGGTACTTGGATACGATGGGGTTGGCGGTGGCTTTGCAGTCGCTGCCGCCAAGGCGCGTGCTTAGTGATTGTCGATTATAAAAGGTCACTGAAACGTTATTGACACGAAGTTGGGTCGAGGTCGAATATGAAAGTGGCGTTCTGAGGTAGAGGCAGAGTCGCCACGTTTGAATACTATTGCAGTCCTCTGAGGTCCAAAATAGTATAGATACAGATCTGCAACAGCTGTTGGGTAAAATTATGAGGTCAGCGATTGGCGGTATACCCCAAAAAATCGCCGGTAAGGCAGGATCGAGGTAGAATGGGCTTCCAAAGGACCACAGTTTGACTTGCACCGCCGTTCCACATCCCATTTGCCAAGTAAGGACCAGATATTCCGGTATTGTTATTACGGCCGAATTACACTCCGCCTAGGCTGCTGTCACGCTTAACAGGCTGAATTGGAATATCGGTAGCCTCTGGTGGTGTACCTCGGTTGGGCCGTGCCAACGAGTTCATATCTTTTAATATCCACTTTTCCCCCGATTGTTTAGTGTCGACCAGTGGGATGTGGAATAGTGTAATCCTTAAACATTGTTCTCTGGTTATGTAGCCATATGACCACTAGCCAGTGATATGTGAAAGCCATCAACGGTTGCGGTCGACTACTTCTTGACTTGCCTTCACATGTGCCCACATCAATTGCTGTGGAGGCATAGGATTGCTGGTTAGCTAGTATTCTTTGCGGCTTGGGTTATCTACAAATTTGGTGACGTAGGTCATGACATCGCCTCTGCTCATTACACTCAATACCCGTCTGTCGCGTTTTGCGCTATTGTATCTATCCGTTGCACTGCTTCGATATTTAGAATCAACCTTAGGCGTCGTAATGGATGTCATAATTCGAATGTCCCTTAGAATATATTACATCTGTGTTGAGTTTCGCTAGGCTTCTAGTAATACATACTCAACTTAGGAGGGCCAACGCGGCCAAAAAAAGAATGAAGGTAGCTGGTGGAGACGGGTGTGTTGGTGCACGGGACTTCGTGAAGACTAATGGAAGATAATAAATAGGCGAGCATACTGGAAAGAGAAAGAGAGCTGGGCCGGGATCATCCCTGGCCCTTCTTCCAGTTCTCCTTCCGGGGGGGATGTTGAACGACTATCCACATCTTGGTGACCTGCGGTGCGCAGCGGTTGGGACCAGGAGGTGGTAGCAGGGAAGTCCGCCAACTGGGGAGCGGCCTCCCAAACTCTTCCGCCGCACATCAAGTCAGGCCCATGCTCTCTAAAAAATAATCAACCTATTCTCAGGATTCCTCAGTGTTTTATAAATTTGAAATATATCATGATATAGAGCGGATTGGTTCAGATTGACACTTTAAAAATGATCCCCACGTCGAGAATAGCTAAGCTAAAACCGCTAACCGATATCATAATCGAGTCTACCCACCTTCTAGGTGAACGGTGTAGATCGGTAGTAATGCTTGGTTGGCCGCACACTTTCAGGACCTTGGAGTTGGACCAGTGGTTAGGTTGAAGGCCGCTTATAAGATCCACCAGTTGACGTTCACAACACCTAGTTCGGTGGGGGCCAGCTCCTCGAAGGCCTTCTCGGTCAGGGTCACCTGGTTCTCAGGGCCTTCGTGGAACCCGACGACCTTGATGACCAATGGCTGGTGAGACTCTTTGACGACCGCAATCTCCATACGCTTCGACTCGTCATAAAGGCCGAAGAATTTCTTGCTGATCAGGGCACCCATGGATTTAGGGCGAAGTTCGATATTACAGGAAGTGACTCCCTCACCCCGGCAGTATTGGGCCTGGCCATGGAAGGTTATCTCGGGAACGGTGAGCTGGAGGTATTTCGAGTTATGGTTGGTATCAACGTGGTGACGGTTGTTGTTCCGGTTCTGGTGAGATCCATAGGCAGATCTCACCGGCTTGGTGCCGCTGACGGTACGGTGAGTATACTCCGTGTACTTGGACGACCCGTCGTGATTCACGCGGCCCTCGGCCTTGGTCTTCTGAACGATACCCGGCTGCTTCTTGAGATGCTCAAAACAGTAAGTATGACCGGGGTTTTTATGGCACACATCCATGAGAGAATTGCGAAGCTCGTTATCATTGGAGGTGCCGGAGGCAGAAACGACGGCCAGGGTGGAGACCACGGCAAGGACGGTGGCGGGCAGGGCGGTGATCTTCATGGTGATACTCTGGCAGAGGGGAGAGCGGCGCGGACAGGGTGAGGAAAGTGGTAGATGGGTTGGAAGTGTATGCGGTGGAGGGGTCGGTGGTGTCTGGTAGCTGGAATAGAGCTGACCAGTCCGCGTCCTTTTATATCTGATCCGATCCAGCGTAGACAGCAGCGGGCGGGTAGGGGTACCCCGAACTCCACCACGGCAGGGATTCAGGGAAGGGTGAAGGAGATTGGGACGGTGACATCGCCCCGTTGTCTGAGTAGGTGAATGGGGGGTCAGTTAGACCCCGCCGTCGTGGGCACTGGGTTATCGTTCGGCCCAGCTGGGGTCGGTTGAGTAACCGGCGGTGGCACAAGGCCTCCGCCGCAATGGGTAGTAACCAATGCAAGGCGTGTGGTATATGGCTGACCCACCCTTCTCGATCGCAGCCTTCATGAACTAGCGGACCGAGCGGAGGGTAGCTACGAGTGGCGGCTCTCTTATTGTTTTCCTAGAAGGCTGGGAGTCGCAGAGACCGGTACGACATCCGGTAACGAACGGCGCTGCTTCGGTCGGAAGGAGAATATGATATTGGCGGTGACGTCACCACATTGGACACTTTCCTGGTCAATGCAGCATGGTAAGACTCGCAAATAGAAAAATAGAGACGGGGTGGGCGAGGGGGGTCCTGGGCAGAATAAGGGATGGGATCCGAAGTCGAATGGGGCGGCGACCAACGATTGTGCATCCCCTGTGGAACCCGTTCCTGCGCCACTCTTTATCTCCGCCGGCTTCTATGGTAGCGTAAACATCCGGACGTTGACAGCCAACTCTCCACCAGGTAGGGACTCAATATGATACGAGCGGGAGATGGTAGGGCCGTTCGTTCGGCTTTGGAGCCTACTGGTTTCCCATGCGCCATTATGATGCGAATGATTCCGTGTATATTTTGATGCCAGAATAAAATAACATTTGTACCGATGTTAACTACCGTGTCAGGTCAGTGCCGCAATCGAGTCCATCTGGCTGAATAATCTCAACATTTATCCATATTCAACATTCGTTAGAGGATGAACTCCGAAACCTTTGGGACCGCGACACCTGAATAGACAACAGTTGGTATAAACATCTAAATTTAGACGAGTGAAAGCCTCAGGGCCTGCAGAGAGGATAGTTGGCCACGGGTAAATACTAATACCCTGATACTTCCGTATTTAGATTGTCAGGTGTTATACGTAGGGTGTTGGTAGTGTAGTGTGGCCGTTGGAGAGCTGACGCCTCCGTCTCGAGTTTTCGTGGGATGCCAGCTCCACCGCCGGGTGTAACTATGTCGGTCCTCTGCATGGTGCAGGGTGAGGTTAAGGACAGGCAGCCAACAACCGAACGAAAAGAGGAGCAGGTAAAGATGAGACCGAGAGACGCCAGTGGGTCCTTCGCGACTCCGCACCTGGCTCACGGGAGGTTGAGGACCCAGATCTAGTCGGAGGGAGGGGTGGTGGGGTCCAGCACAGCATGACAATTGAACCCAGTGCAATCTAGCCATCTGTCATTGCATGCTGATGGCCTTGTTGACATTTATGATCCCCCACCCTGGGGTCTAAAGGACTGCGAGCGCCCTCTCCCCTTTCTAAGACGACCTGACGCCACGCAGCCTTACAGTCCACCTCCATGCCAGGTCGACCGGGAGGTACCTGAGTGAGTTCACCCCAGCAATGGGGAAGGTTTAGACTGCTAAAGGGCGGCGATGTAACGCGCTCGACGGGACTGGTGGTCGGCCTCCATTCCTCTACCAGTGGCCGAGAGTACATACACCCACACCCCAGTGACCGAGTTGGCCCGATGATCCCGACCGGTCCTCCTTGATTTCAATTTACTCTTGGCTGCCCAGCTGTCGTCCAGTAGCCACCGCCTCTCTGACCCCTTGACCGACAGTCATATCGCCCGCTCGCCCTCACCATCCCCACCCTCATCGCCATGCTAACAACGTGTTCCCTTTTACGGATTCCCTCCGTGAATACCATCCGACCACTCACTGCCACTTTACTCCGTCACCCTTCGTTGGCGCCGCATCGTGCCTTGTTCGCTCCGCCCTGCCGTTTGTACCGTCCCGCCTTTCCAGTGCATCATATGCCCGCTATAGTTAGTGGTGGCCAGCCGGAACGCGCGGCCCTCTCCACGCCTCGCCGCGGCGTTGCCACTGGTACCAAAGTAAAATCCCCACCCGCCCCGTCACCAATGTCCCGGCGGCCTTACCTGTTTGCCGGAACTCTGGCCGTGGGCTGCGCCGCAGCATACCTGGCTCACCTCTACACCAGTGGCGGTGCCGTTCGCACTTTAGAGGCTGCCGATGCCATCACCGTCCCCCTAGGCCGTGCCGCCGCGGACATCTCCGTACGGTCCGCCGTGGCCGATGACAACGAGGAGAATATACGGGCCTGGCGCTACCAGCTTAAGAAGCGGCTCACCCAATTTGACCCCCTACCGACCGCGGAGGTCGAGGCCCGACTCACCGGCCACCAGCAGTCGGTGATCTTGCCCTCCACCTCACGACTGGTGCGGCGCTATGACACGAACCAGGTGGCGTCCAACAGCCCCATCGAAGACTACCATCAGCAATGGAGCCTACCACTGGCTGAGAACGGGGCCATGGACGCCGCCGGTCGGTGGCTGCTATTTGGTGTGTTCGACGGACACTCGGGGTTCCAGTGCTCGCGCCGCCTGGCCAGCGAACTGCCCAAACATATCGATCGTGCCTTGGCCTGGGCCCATACGGGTAGTAAGGACGGCGTCCTTTTTGATGCGCCAGTCGTGGCCGCCGTCGCTTCAATTCTCGAGACATCGGAGGCCACCCGCGTCGACCCGGCCCTCCTCAGCGACGACCCCGGTGCCGAGCACGTAATCCGTGCCGCCCTGACCAAAGGATTCATCACCATGGACACGGAACTCATTGAGGGTTCGTTGCAGGAGGCCATCAAGCATCCGGAGCGTATGAAAGAGGCCCTGCTGCCAGCCATGGCCGGATCATGCGGCCTGGTGGCCGCCCTGGATACCACCCGGCGGCAGGTCAGCGTGGCGTGCACCGGGGACAGCCGTGCAGTGCTCGGCAGTCTTGACGGCAGTACGGGCCTGTGGACGGCTACCCCGCTGAGCGCCGACCAGACGGCGCACAATGTCGCCGAGCTGAAGCGCCTCTACGCTGAGCACCCTGGTGAGGAACGCACGGTCATCAGCAAGGGCCGTATCCTGGGCTCCCTGATGCCCACACGGGCCTTCGGCGACGCGCGTTACAAGTGGCCCGAGTCGATCCAGCGCACAATCTACCCTTCACAGTTCCCTGGGCGCCGGGCCACCCCGCCACACTACCTGACCCCGCCGTACGTGACGGCCACGCCCGTGGTGACAGACCGGCCACTTAGCCCGCGCGATAAGTTTATCGTGGTGGCCTCCGACGGCCTCTATGACGAACTGAGTAACGCCGAGGTGGTTCAGGCCGTGGCCGAGTTTTGGGAGTCGCGGATCTACGCCCAACCTGACCCACGGTTCGGCCCTGTCGCCCTCAAAGACGATAATGCCGCCACCCACCTGATCCGCAAGGCCTTCGGCGGTGACGACCCGGATGTGATTGCCCGCCTTCTGGCCATCCCCTCCCCCAACAGCCGGCGCTACCGAGACGACATTACGGTGACCGTGATTTTTCTGAACGAGTAGTTAGGACCTCATAGATTTCCAATGGCCATGAAAAGATCCTGGCTTCCCTGTTTCGTACCGGGATACTTACCCCCTCACCTTTTCATAGAGGTCCCTACCCCTCCCCCCAACCTCTCACGCCACCTTACTCTGCCGGTTCATTTTAGCCCTCTGTTCCATAAACTATCTTGTTCGTATAGCCGATTCTTTCCGGCTCGTTAACACGCTGGTGACGTGCGCAGGGCCCCCAGTTGTTGCACTACTGTGTGAGTCCAAGCCAGGTCCGCAGTCACCAATTAGACCAGGGGGCTTGGAAGCGTCTTGATGGATTAGGAGCTAAGTTCGAAAAGGCAAATTGTGCTGCTGTATGTTAACATTGGGCCCGAGTGGGGATGTGGGAATATATCTGGCCTGGCACTGAGTGGTGCCGTGGCTAATGTCGCCGTCGGCGGGGCTGCAATGACTCTGCCCTGTTGCCAAATCCTGCAATATCCTTGGCCGGCGGAACATCTGAGTAAGTAGGACGACCGTCTACGGTTAGTGTGGTACAGTTAAAGGCACAGGTTCCATCAGCCAGGAAGGTGAATGGGGGATTATCTAGGGGGGAGAAAGGAAGCTGTGACATCACCGCGACTGCCGGCGAGGTGTGTATCAGACCATTGAGCGTGCCAGTGTTGTCCTAGGTTTTGGCTGCAGGAGTTCGAAAAAGTGGCGGTCAACGCCGGTACAGCTCCTACACCATAAACAGCAGGGGCGAGAGGAGGGGAGAGGCGCCAAGGAGCTGGTCGCTAGCAACCACTGGATGTCAGCAATCGAATTATTGTCCAAGAGCTCGTCAGACCAAGCGGTGCCACTTGGAACGGCTCCCAAGCATAATCAGGCGATTGGTGCGGGCGACCGCTGAATGAGTTCAAGGCGGTGGGCGTGACTAGTTGGGACCCGCCGCGACGACCACGTCGGACTGCATAGTCTTCCTAGCCATTCATCCAGCCCGCCAACCTTTAGTCTTGCTCCAGTAATATACAACCTTTCATGGCGGAGTGGAAAAAATAAGGGAAGGAAAGCTAATAACGGGGGGGGGAATGGGCGGGTGAGGGTCACACACATCCCACGCACGCACCCTTGACCGGACTGCTCACAATATCATTTTTCTTTTTCTTTTTTTTTTCACCGCCTAGCCTGAGTTAGCCTCTTGTACCTATAGAGACTATCTTTGGCAAGACCTGTCTTTTTTTTTCTTCTTTTTGCCCACCGCTTGTCGACTTTAGGCGAATCCCTGTGTCTCCCATAGTTCATCTGTTAATCTTCATTTAGCAAGCACGACTGTCCCTGTGCCGCTACGACCCTGTTAACCCCCACCTAAGCGATCCGGTCTGGCTACCCTTTCGTACAAGATCTTACGTCGTCCACTAAGGGATCCAGCCCACGTGTCTCTCCCCCATAACAGTTCATAATATCCGGGGGGCCACCACGAATCAACCCTGGCTCCTTATCCCTCTGACTGATCGTTCAACTGTCAATTAGTCACCCCTAGCCTCCTCCACTTGCTAAACCCCCGACGCCGCACGTCCATGGGCCCAGCTTCACCAGCCCGAGTATACTCTGTCCCGGTTCGGATATAGCACGCAATGCTTTACAGTACAAATAAGACCATGCAGGTAAGTGATGCCGCATGAGCCTGGCGACCAGCCTTATCGGTCGGTGCCATCGCCCAGGTGCGGTAGTGGTTTGAATAGAATGGCCGTGTATACATTTTTTTTGTCTGCTGCCGTACACCAGTCCACCCAACCACTCTAGCTCTTTCTGACTTACAGCTTGGGGCCGATTGCATTACCGTCCTACCTGACTGCAGGCCCCGGAGTCTCCCGCGTTTCCGTCGCCCACGGGCGACCGGGAGGAGTCGGGTGATGAGCTCAGCCTCCTCAACGAGCTTCTCGAGCAGCTGACCGCCAGCCAGCCCACGCTGCCGGCTAGCCAGCCTCTGAACCTGGACCAGCGAAACCTACTGGCCGCCCTTATCAACGGTACGTTTGACGTGGGACTGGCCGGACACACCGACCCCACAGCTGCGATGGCCGCCCCTTTGACAGTCAATGTTGTCCGTCCTGCCGCCGCGCCCCCATCGACGCCCGTCGGCCTCCTACCAACCCTGTCTGTTGAGCCAGATGGCGACATCGCGCCGCAGGTCGGCGATCCCGACCGGATACCCAGCTCGACTCCGTCCACACGCGCCGGTACTCCCGTCATCGTCCGCACTCCCTGGACCCCGGGCGAGGATGCTGCCCTGCGCCAGGCCGTGGAGCACTACGGAGCCAACACAGAGCAGTGGCCGGCCATCGCCGCGTGCGTGCCTGGTCGCGGCAACAAGAGCTGTCGTAAGCGTTGGAATCAGTCACTGGACCCGGCTCTCCGCCGCGGTGCTTGGACGCGCCAGGAAGACCTGATCCTGGGCCATGCCGTCGAGCGGTACGGCCATCAGTGGAGTCGAATCGCCCGCATGATTGAGGGCCGCACCGACGACCAATGCGCCAAGCGGTGGCGCGAAGCCCTAGATCCAGCCATCGACCGAAATACATGGACGGTCGCCGACGACACCCGTCTGTTGGCTGCCGTGGCCGAGCTGGGCAGCCAGTGGCAGCGAATTGCCGCCCGCCACTTCCCAGCCCGCCCGGGAGTTCACTGTCGGAATCGCTGGCGCCAGCTCACCCGCGAGCAGCGGCGGCAGGGGCGCGGTCATAAGCGGCCTATTGACGGCCCGACCGCCGCCCCGGCAGCGGTGATGGTGGGGTTGCCCCCGGCCAAACGGCCTAAACCCACCGAGACCACCTCCCGTCCGACCGAACGACCGGCCCCCCTGGCCATCCGACCTCTAATCCGGGCCCCTGCACGCCCACCGATCCAGTTCACGCCAGTGGTCCCACCTGCCCTTCCCCATGCCGCACTTCCTATCCTGCCCAACACCAGCCTCCCCGTCCCTCTTCCTACGACGGTGCCCGATCTAGAGCTGCTCCCGTTACCCGATATCTCCCTACCCAGCGAGCTTCCGCCACCGGATGCGAACTGGAACGCTTCTTTCCAGTCACTTTTCGCGGAAGGGACGGCCTCAGAATTTGATGTGACCCTCGATAGTCTACTGCAGAGCCTGGGGGACCAGGGCCCGGGCGACGCCGCCACTGGATTTACATTGGACAGCCTCCTGGGCGATGAACTGGACTGCGTGAACCCCGGTCTCGACGCCCTGGACCTGTCTACCCAGCTGAACTTTGCGCCGCCCAAGAGCGTTGACCTGTTCGACGCCGCCGGTATCCTGGGCGCCTCCGGTAGCCGCACCCCGAATCCGTGGGGTAAAGGTTCCGACCTGGCCGATATCCTCAGTCGCGCTCTGGCTAGTATGGAGCAGGAGCAGAGCGAGGCGGCGAACGACGAGTCGAAGACAAAACCGAGAGTCCAGAAGCCGAAGAGACTGAAGCCTAAGAAGAAAGTGGCGTCGGCAGTGGTGACCGCCGTGCCATCACCCCCACCACCGACTCTTCCGGCCACTTCGCCGCCTCCCGCTGCTGACGTGGTGACTCGTACCCCGGAGAGCGTGTCCAGTCCAGCCCCGGCTGAGCCGTCGTCACCCGGCGAGGGTACTAAAAAATCGCCGGAGGTCGCGAGCGAGGAAGACCAGCAGCTCCGTCAGCGGCTGGATGAGCTCAACCTCTCGCTCTACGGGTGCGCATTGGAGGACTGTAAAGAGGCATTCCGCAATGCGCCCCTGCTTGTGCAACACGCAAGGGCCGCCCACGGTGACGATCCGCGCCTTAAGGCCCCAGGGGCCCGGCCCTACTGCTGCGCCATGAACGGCTGCTACCGCACGTACAAGAACGTGAATGGCCTACAGTACCACATCTTCCACTCCAAAGGCTCGGCGGCCCACTTCTTTCCGGCGCCGGACGGTAGCATCAACGAGACACTGTGCGAGGAGAAGCCCTACAAGTGCCCCGAGGCAGGCTGCCGCAAGAAGTACAAGAACGCCAATGGTCTACAGTACCACCGTCTGCACACGCACCAGATGGCCCCGACGCCGGCTGCCACTCCGGCCGCTTCTTCGGCTCCGTCCCCCACCCGGCCGATCACCGCCCCGCTGGCTCGTAGCCTGACGGCCGCCGTCGGCCTCCCATCAGCCCTTCCGCCCCCGTTGGACCGGGCCTATCCTCACTCGCAGCCCACCTCCCCGAAGTTGGCACCGGTTACCCCCGTTGTCCCCGCCACACCCACCCCGGCTTGTAAACCCGTCCCGTCGACCACCTTGATCGACTCGCCCTCCCCATCCACGGTCCTGCTACCCACCCCGGCCAGTACCGCTGTTGCTGTCGCCGCTGCCTCCACCCCGGGCGCAGCCACCGTCCCGCCGCCGCCGCCGCCCGTGGCTACCCCACCGGCGCGCAAGTCGCCCGCTCCCAAGGCAGCGACGGTGAAGGTGACGACTTCTCCGGCCACCCCAAAACCGATCCCAAAATCCGCCCCCTCCCGAACCAAGCCTAAGGCCAAGGCCAAACCGGCCACCCCGCGGGCCCCGGCAAAACCCGGGAAGACAGCACCCGTCAAACCCAGCTCGAAGCCCAGCCCGTCTGCTGTGGACACCCAGGCTGATCGCAAGTCCACCTTGGCTAGCGTACGACTTTCGAGCAAGGAACTGGCTGAAAAGATCGACCGCACCTTCCATCCGTCCAACTACGAAGAGTTCTTCAAGTCACGCCCGTCGGTACTGGATAGCATCAGCCCGCACCTGCAGTCATCCCTACGCCAGGGTTTGGGCACAGCGCTGTCGCCGGCTAGTCGGGCGTCCGTGGTGGCCGCCTACGCTGCCGAAGTAGCTAAGCTGCCTCGGGTCACCGCCATCGTCCCTGCCGTCACTTCCACTGCCGCTGCCACCCCCGTTGTGTCACCCGCACCGGTCATCTCGGACGACGTCCCGACACCCCCCTCTAAAGCGAACCCCGAGCCCGTTACGGCCTCAGCCCCGGCCCTTCCTCTTCCGCCCCCAGTCCCTGAGACCTCGATCGCCCTGCAGGTGTTTCGCTGTCAGGTTACGGGTTGCCAGGCCCCGGAGTTCGGGTCCCTCAACGAGCTAGCCGAGCACCTCGAGATGGTCCATCCGCTACAATTGGTCATCGAGGCCTCGAAGCACGAGGTGTGACCGCTATTTTTGTGTGTCTGTTGCCCCCCCCACTCGTATCTTCGTCAGTGTTGTCATTCCAGCCGGCGGTCCTTTTCCAATTCCCGGCCATGTACAATCTTCCCCATCCGCATCCTCTGCACTCCTCTCCTTTCCACCCCGTCCGCCGTTTGTTGACTACCGTCTCTTAATTGCGGCCTGCGTGTTTCCATTCCTTTTTTTTTTGTTTAGCCTAATATCCCATACTGTATGTTCCATCATCCACATTTCTCCACCCTCTTGCTAATCATCTCTCCTCCCTCTTGCCGACTTTTTTTTTTATATCTTTGCGCCTTCGCCTTTATTTTGCAACCGTGTAACTCGAGTCACTGCTTGTCGTCTCTAGTTGAAAATTAAACGCAATAATCACTAGCGGTCATTCTGCCCCCGTTGTATCCATTAGGATAGAGGTGGCTACATGGGAAATAGGGTCTGGCCACCAATTACCACTGAATTACCAAGGGTAGTATTGTTTACAGCCAGTCCAATTGAGTGGGCAGCTTTCTATATGGGTTGGCATTGAATCCTGTTAGATCTGCGAAACTAGGGATTTATCAGCCAAACTAATACTATACTCAATGACCACTTGGGGATAGTCGGTGCCACGATTCATTTATCGGTGTCCTTTGTAATAAGGACGCCGCAGTACATTACAGATCAAACGGCCAACAGCACTTTGAACTTAGTCCAGTTGATTGCGTAAGCCGAAATCGACACCAGGCGCATCACAACTGGCGTGACGGGCCGGTGGTAAGTTTATTCCTTCTGCCACACCCACCTGTCGCCAATATTCTCAAAAAGTAACCGACCTCACTCGTCATTTTTTAGGGTCAGTGCTGAGGAAAAGGCGGCGGAAGTCATCGTTCGACTTGCCCTGTGGCTGAGCGGACGGTATCGGGGCCAGTGACGAGACAGTCGGTTGAGGAGTAGTCCGTAGTCCGCTAGTGTCCAGTTTACGCGTCGGCCGGCGTAAGGCCCGCGGGGCAGTTAGCGAGGACAGTGGGGCAGACGACCGTGTCGCGTCGGCTTCCTCGGACGCCTGTGGTACAACGTGCTGTAATTTCAGCGGCCGGCCTTTGACCCAGCGGTCATGGAGTCCTGCCACCGCCCGGTCAGCCTCCGCTATAGTGGCGTACGTCACAAACACTTTGCTGCCCTCCTTGTTGACGTGTACACGCGTTACATCGCCGTACTCGGCACACAGACTACGAACCTCGGCGAGCACCAACGGCCTGGCGAAATTAGTTAGACGAACGGTCGCCGTGCGTGCTGGATTGGCCGCTGTGGCCGCCGGATGGGCTGCCGGTGGGGGCCTGCCACCAGACGGTTCCGCAGTGGGATCGGCAATCGCCACAGAGAGTGTCTGGTCGTCTAACGGGATACCATCGAGGGTCGCGATAGCCCGGGTGGCAGCGGCGGCCTCGGAGTATTCGACAAAAGCGAATCCACGCGAATTGTCCCCACCTGGGAACCTCACATCGACGAGAGTGCCAAAGGAGGAGAACATCTCCCGAATTTGGTCAGGTGTGACAGCTGGGGTCAGGTTGCCGACGACCAGAACCCGGGGGTCGCGCAGCTTGGGTACCACGGCTGGTGGCGTCGCCTTGGCTCGCCGCGTGTCGGAGATGGCCACGCTCAGGGCGAGAGTCGTGCCCGGCCAGGGCTGGCCATCTAGCGTCGTCACTGCCCGGCAAGCGGCGGTGGCGTCGTCAAATTCGACGTAGGCGAACCGGCGCGCCTTGCCCCGCCCAGCAGCCGGGAGTCGAACCTGACGGATAGGACCGGCTGGCTCGAACAGCTCGCGTAGGGCTGCCTCGGTGGTGCCCGCAGGGAAATTGCACACATACACTGTACGCGGGTCAGGCCCTCGAGCAGCCAGGGGCCGGACAGTTACGGTGCGATCCGCCAACGTTTTGCCATCCCGACTGGGCGCGGCCCGGGCTGCCATCGCTGGCGTGCAAAATTCCACATAGGCATACCCCTTTAGCGTACCGGTTAGATCCCGGACCAAGTGAACGTTGCGAACAGATCCAACGTCAGCCAACCAGGCCCGCAGGTCGGGTTCGCGGACGGCGGGCGATAGATTGCCCACCAGCACCGTACGGGTAGCCGAGTCGTCACCATTGGTGCCGGAAGTAGTCAGGTCGTCGGCCTTCCGGTCATTTGGGGGCGTGGTTCGTTCCGTCTCCGGTCTCACGGGGCTCATGACCCTGGTCCGTTTCGTTAGGGGTACCGGCCGTGGGAGTTCATGGGCCTCCGACTCAGACAGTGCCTCATCGGCCGCGGATCCCACCCCAGACTCGGGGCTTAGCTTACGCTTGGTCGCGGGCTCCGGTGCATTCTCCGAGTGGCGCGCACGTTCGCGCCGTTTCTTCTTGTTGTCGCGGTCTTTTTGTCGGCGGCGCTCCTGGCGCCCTTCCTCCGTGACCAGCTGTTCGGCCTGTTCGGCGGCCGTGCGCTCGGCCCGAATTTCCAGTGTTACTCTCATTTGGTCCACGTGCGCATGAGCTAGCTGAACTTCCCGGGGGGTACCGTACTTCTGTTCAAAATCTAGGTACCGAGCAAATATCTGCTCAGGCCAGTCTAGCGTGCGACGCACCAGACCTGAAAGAACGCGACGAGTGGTGTCCGTAGACTCGTGGCGAAGGCAGAAATCAACGTACTCGAGCCACACGACCGCAGTGGTGGGGTGGCAGTCGATGATTGCTTGCCAAATGGCCCGGGCGGCGGCCACATCATCAAGTACTCGCCACGCTACCTCGGCCTGGTAGCGTTCCAGACGGAAATATGGATCGGGTACGGGGGCCGAACAGATAGTGCGGAGGTGGGCCTGGGCCTCGTCGAAAGCCACGTGCAACACCGCGGCACCTCGGTCAGTCGTGTCGCGGTGCCGCCAGCGGCGTTCAGCCAGATCAGCCAGCAGAAGCACCACCACCTCATCCGGTTGCGGGGCCACTTTGAAATAGGCCAGGCCGCGCGCCAGGATATCGGTAGGGGCGGGTGCTGCCGGGTGGCCTAGTGAGTCGAGGCGGAGGTAGGTCGCCCACAGGGCACCCGACCAGGGACAGTTGCGAACCGCCCGGTCACACAGCGTGGCCGCATCATCAGTCGCAGGTGGGTCGGCGGCCAGCTGGGTGCGAAAAGTCCAGGCGACGTCATAACAAGTAGGTTAGTTAGTGTCTGGTTCGAAGGACAAAATGCGGCTAGGCTGGTCAAGTATCCCAACCCTTGGAAGGGTAGATACCCCGTTTTTCCCTCAGTCCCCTGGGTTTTCCATGTTTGCTCGCCAAGAGGTCGACGGTTACTTACCTCGTGGTCGAGGCACACCTGCCACAGGCTGGGGTTCAGAAAGTGCACTGCGAGGGCTCGTTCGTAGAGGGTGCGCACCTCCCCGGGGTGGGTGCCAGCAGGGTGGCGCCGCAAAGCGTATACGTACTTGTGGTAGACCGATAGGTGGTCGCCGGTGGCCACCAACTGAGCCTCGAAGGCCTCCCGCTTCCGACCCTGCTCCATTGCTCGGCTATAGATCCGGTTGGCCTCAGGTAGGGCGGTCGCGTAGTCCGCCGGTCGGTAGTTGGAGACGAACGTGGAGTAGTCGGTGAAGAGATCGGATAGGTGGGCGCTGGGCCGGGCGAGACGGGCCAGATAAAGCGCATCGAGATGGACGACCTGGGCCCGGACTGCTTCTAGATCGGTCAGGCTTTCGAGGTGGGCTTGCTCCAAGTCGCGGACCGCGGAGAACACGAGGTGGCCCGCCGAGTAGTGGCCTACGGTGGCCCGCTCGGCTGCCGTGCATACAGTCCGAGCCCGCGCCAGGTCTAGCGTCCCCGCCGCTAGGGCGTCCCGAACGAAGTCGAGGAAGGCCAGCCAGAGCGGGATGGAGAGGTAATCGTCGACAGCCGCGGTATACAAACTGATGACCGGGTCAACGTCGCCAGCGGTCGCGCAAGTGGCAGTTCGCACGGCCAGCCACCGTCGCCATACGTCCTCCGGCAACCCGGACACGCGGTGCATGGCGGCACAGGCGGTTTCCAAGGCCGCAGTACAGTGATGTTCATCGAGGAGGGTGATACGTTCGACGTGCTGCGGGTAGAGGTAAGGGTTGGCCTGCAGCTCGGCGTCCAACTGGGCTAGGCGGGCGGCCACGGTCGGGTCAAGCTGAGCGGTTAAGGATGCGTCAGGCGTTGAGTCTGGCGAAGGGGCGGCCAAGGACCCGGCCGTTGCTAACGCAGGAGACGGGTTCACGCCCTCGTCCTCTGACCAATCCACTTCGACCATGGGCCCAGGCCCCATGGGTTCGTCCTCGATGAGAGAGAAGTCGCTATCGCTATCACTGCCACTAGAGCTGAGCATGGTGTATTACTATGGGTGGAGGGTGGAGGGAACCTGGAATCGGTGGAACTGGCTAATGGCACAAGACAACCGTACGGTCCGACAAGAGCCACGGAATAGAGTGAATGCGGCTAGTAGACTTTGAGTTGAACGAACTGGGCAACGTTAGCCTAAATGGATGCCGTAACTGGGATTCGCCCTTGAGTAAATCCGTGCAGCCCATAGTATTTCGGTACTGTCGGCTAACTGTTGATTTCCCTGCTGGTTTCGAGTCGCCCGGTAGGTCCCACAGCTTCACGGACGCATGCCGCTGTTACCTGTCCATCCCAAACCTATGTAGACCGATACGTCACGTCAATTCACCACCGAATTCAGACTGCAAAGGCTATCACACCAACACACGCTCTGCCACGACCTCCCGCGGACGAATCGAAGGTGGAATCAGGACGTTGCACATGGCCGACAGTCCACCGTTGGCTGCCAGGCTACGGCAACTGGCCAGACTGAATCAAACTCGCCATACTTTGCAACAGAAACAGAAGGTAGGATCGGACTGTACGGCATCATCGGTCACCGTGCGGTCTCGGCGAGTCAACCATCGGACCGCGTCACTGCACCCTAATCTAACCCTTTCGCCCGGCTTCTAAACTACAAATCTTGCCTATCCTACTGTAGAACCTTGATGAGATTCTGAAAGATATCGCCACGGGCCACGGTCTCCTGGCACAGTTTCGCCGCTGGAAGGCCGAACAAGCGCCCATCCTAACGTTTACCCACCATGCCACACGGTCTGCCTCGCAGCAGACGGGATGGGGATACGCGGTGGAGTTGACGATAATCTACCATCAATCCATGCATCTCCACGGGTGGTTCAGTAAGTCGCTTCTTCGCATTCACAGGCAGCTCGCGGAGAGAAGAGAAGAAAAATCACCGCGCGAGCCCATGCCGAGTTGAACCCATTCTCCCTCCGCACCTCCTACCCACCGGATCCGCCGGCCTAGAGCGGTCCGCTAACTTTCTGTCAGCTCTCCCCTGCCCACCCTACTACAACGTGGAATGTAGTCCAGGCTGACCTTACGCGGGCCGACCTGCACGGCATGGAGGTCGAGGGCAAGCTATCGGCCTACCGCCCTATCCGTAATTTTCCGCTCCCACACCTCGTATCCGCCCACACCAAGAGGTATGCCAGGCCCGGGACCCAAGTCATTCTCGGTATGTCCTCCAAGGTCACCTCTCGCCTGGGAATTTCATCTCGCTTACATTGCTCTTTTACCTTTTCGTGTATTCCTGCTTCCTATCCCCTTTCCGCCTTGGAGCCACTTCGTCGTCGCCGTCGACCGGGACCTGCTGCTCTGGCCCCTGCATATCATCCTCCGATTGGTTTTCCGACCGAGGTGGTCGTCTGACCTCCAAGGTAGGTGGCATTGCCCGGCCACTGGGCCAAGCTACTTGAGCATGGGAACGTACTCGACATTCTGGACAATATGGTCCACTCTAACAAAGTCCGAGCGATTAGTAACCCCCACGCCGCTTCTCTAATTTTCTCTGCGGTCTGTCGCCTGGGTTATCCATACCACGTCGACCCGGATCACTACGGCACGGCCCCAGGAAAACTGGGCAGTCTCGACTTTCCCCTAGGCTCGTTAACAGTCGACATGTGGGACTATATCGCACCGGCTGTGCCACCGTCTCCCGTACCGGTCTTCGGCGGGCTATCCGTTCCATCCTTCGTACGGTTTGCTGGCCAGTTGGCGGCCTCCGACCAAGTACGTCTGTCCCTCGAAAAAAGCACGGCTACGTTTACCATTGTACTGCTCAGGTACGTGACCGCCACCATCGTGGCTACATATTCAACCTACTCACCTACTTTGCTAATGCTTGTCTTTCTTGCCCGCCTTTGACGACAGCCTTGGCAAAGGGATATCGCTACCCAGCTTCAATTAGCACTGCCTTTCCGATGGGAGATTTGGTTCCATCTCGCTGCGGTTGCACCGGGGACTGACGTGGATGTACAAAAAGGCCTGCTGAGTAGGTGTCTCCGCGGCCGGGCCGGCTGGTAAGTACCGAGACACCCTTCGCCCGATGCTTTCGGGTCGCCACCGTGACTAATCAGGGTTAGGGCAGCTCTGTTGATGTGCCGAAAGAAGGTTGGCCCGCGGGTCGTTACCGATCGCCGCCATTGGGTTATGGTCCCCGCGACCCGTAGATCCGTCACCCTAGCAGACAATCCGCGACTGACTTCATCTGACCTGTGAGCGTCTGTCACTGCCCTCTCCCTTCACCACTATTCCGGGATCCCAACGGGCCAGTCCCCCACTGGCCGATATTGTGATCCGTCATAATCTGGCCGTTCTATGTAGCCCCTTGGCGCCGGAGCCAGTGACGCTCCGTTTGGAACCTGACAAGCACGCCGGTGCCTCTCACTACGTCCTGGCTATCAAAGGCCAGGATTCGTTCCTTAACTTGACGGTTGTGGTGGCGCTGGTTGACAACCTGTTCCGTATGCGAGTAGACACCTCACCCGATACCGATTCGGGGCCAATCCTCGATCTGTACCGCATGTTGCTACGCCTGCAGGTCGCCGCGGAGGCGGTTGGAACAGTCCGGACCCAAGTGGGCCCCGAGAACCCCAGTATCACGGCATACGTCGCCGAGTGTGCAGCGGCCGTCCACCCTTGGCGCTCCACCACGCCACCATGCGCCATAGTACTACCCTGGGCCATTCGACCGGTCGACGAGGACATAGTGCCTGGGTGATGTCGTATTCTTAAGTAAAGGATCATCGAGACTAGTCAAGCTAGCGCCTGGCCGCAGCCCTAGGCAATTTGACGATACAGAACGACTTGGCGCCTTTGTCCTGCCAAGGCAACCCCCTGTCGAGTAGCCCATCGATATATTTAGATTATATATATTAGAAACGAACGTAGAAGACATATACACGCAAAAGAGTGGATTCCGCGGGTATGGGGTCGTGTTAGCAACACTCCGACCAGTCAACGCTTAGACGCTAGGGCCCTAGCCTATATATGGCGTTACTCAGTGGCCGCCAGCTTGACGGCTGATACGCGACCACTGCGGCTGATGCTGCCGGGGGCCAGGCGGGCTGTGCTGTACGTGGGAATATTCTCGGGTGAGTCGTAGACACGGAGGGCCGTGAGTAAGTAGCCTCCGCCGGCGCTCATGTTCATGGTCGGATGGGTACGGCCCGGTAGCACCTGGTACTCGCGCATCCAGCTCTCGCTAATTTGTGGCATCAAAAAGTCTGGGCTGGACTTCATGTGGGCAGCGGCCTCCACTAGACTCTCCTTGTCCGGGCTATAGATGACCACCGGTCGCGAACCTCCGAGCAGCGGGGTAAGCTCATTGAGGATGCTAACCGGTTCGTATTGGCTCGCGATGAGCAGACCGTCGAACCCTCCAGCCCAGAAAGTGTCCTGCGCCGCTTGGAGGCGTAGGAAGGCCTTCCGGCGGCGCTGGTAGCCCTTGAGGTCCGTGGTGTCCATGGAGCTCGTGTCCTCCTCCCGAAAGGAGGCTAGCGGGCAGAAGTAAACAGACGGGCCAGATGGTACGGCAAGAATTACAGGGTGAGTCGTAAGCTAAGGTCAGACGAGGGTGGTTACGGTGGCCGCAACGGAGGGAGGCCGGATGTATCCTCATCAGACCCTTACGCAAAGGCGGGCCACGCCACCGCGGCATGTTGCAACTTACCTGCACGATCCTTGGAGACCCGGGACCACGAAAGGAAGTGCAGTTGGGACCGCACGTCCTGTGGGAGGGGCATGTAATCGAGCATCTCGTTGTTGGGACTGTCCCCCTCGTGGAGGGCCAGTACTAGGCCATTTGAACTGATACGTGTCAGGGCAGCGCACAGGAGGAGGCCTTTGGTGTCATCCACCACCAGCAGGCGGGAATAAGCGTTGACGTTGACCGATGTGAGCATTTGGGAGAGGGTATCTACCCGCAAGCCGCGGGTGCGGAGGGGGTTCTTGGCAGTAGCGATACTGCACATGTTGTGGAGGGTGGGCGCCACGGTCGAAAACACCTTGTGGAATTTCTTTTGCTTGCGTGCTATGTACTTTGCCTTGGAGTACTCGGTCTTCTTGTTGAAGGCCACGTTGTTCTCCACCACCTTGCTGATGATTTGGTCGTGCGACACGTCACCCTGTAGGCTCGACTTTTTCAGCGCCTCGATCTCCTCGTAGCTCAGCTGCTGCGAGGACGCCTCGTCGACGATCTCCTGGTTGTTGGCGCCAGTCTCCTCTGAGGGGTGGCGCCGGGCAAGGGGATGGTATGGTTGTGTGGGCACGGTTAGGCTAGCCTACGGAGAGGGTAACGTTATCGACCGAGTTCTCGGCCTTACCGTCCGAGGTCATAGACCAACGCCCGTACGGTTGGTCGGCTACGTCCTCTGATAGTCCACTCATCATTTCCACTTACCCACCGCACTGAGCGACTCGGGCCGGACGGGCCGGACTAGGTTCCGGTCGTACACCTCGAAGGTGAGACCGAAGGGGGTGCCGATGATCGACTCGCCCATAAAGGATCCGAACTTTCCTAGTCGGATCAGCTCGCCGGGAACGGGCTTCACGGGCTTGAAATTCCCGCTGGGTAGACGCAAGTAAATGCGCTGGCCCGCCTTGATGCATTCGCTCTCCGGGAGATTCGTCGCTGGTACATGGTCGGCCATGGCGTGGTATGCTGTAGTTTCGACGGTATTGGGGAGGCTTGGATCCGTATGGTAGGAGGTGGGGACAGGGCGACCAGTGGCAGCGCAATTGAGGTAGAAGAGACTGTTCCTAATGTAAATGCTAGTCGAGAAAGGGCTCGTAGTAAGGAGACGGCGGTAATGTATCGGATGGGCCATGTTGCGGCAGACCGCGTTGCACCCGGCCATTTTATTTTTTTTCTTTCGTCCTCATTCAGGTGTTGAGCGGCGTGTATTGGAGGGTGCCTGGTCACTGGGGGTATTGACCCGAAGCGCAGCCGCTAACGCGGTCGCCCCCCTCCCCCGGCCATGAGTGTGACCCGTCCCAGTGCCCTTGCCTTGGGTCATGGTTTCCAATTCAGCTCCATTCGCGCCCATACCGGCTAGCAACCCGAACGGCCACCCCCCCCCGTTTGCCCTGCCGTCACCATTCCCTTGTTCCTTACTAGCATACCTTGACTCCTACTACGGCCTGCATTCATAGTTGATTGCCATTCTCCCTCGGAAACGTCGCCCGGCCATCCCTCTCTACTTGGTCTCGGTACTTCCCCCCTCCTGCTGCTTGCCTTAACGCCATGAGGATCGACAGCGAGTATACTCTACTGGAAAAGCTCGGTAGCGGGTCTTTTGGCGTGGTCTACAAAGCGTACGTGACAGCCCAGTTCCATATTTTCGCTTCTTGAAAATTGGAAGGCTTCGATAATGGCGTCGGCCCACTGACCAACCCAGGGTGTACTATATAGTTCCCGGGTGACTCCAGAGCATACTTCGGCTGAAAATTGACCCCCCCCGGTTCGATGTGCCTATCTCACGCGCCTCCCTGCGAACAGGATTCACGAGGAAACCGGCCGGACGGTCGCTATCAAGCAGATCGACCTGGACTCCGCGGACGAGGACCTGGATCACATTCGGCAGGAAATCCAAGTTCTGGCCCAGTGCTGCAATTCTCCCTTCGTCACGCGGTACTACGGTGCCACGGTGCGGGGGTTCCGCCTCTGGATCGTCATGGAGTATATGAACGGCGGGTCCTGCTTGGACCTGCTCCGTGCAGGCTCCTTCACCGAGGAGCAGATCGGCTGCGTGGTCTACCAGCTACTCCAGGGCCTGGTGTACCTACACAGTGAGAGCAAGATCCACCGAGACATCAAATGTAAGGTTTGTTTTATTATAGTTTAGGCTATCGCTGCACGACATGCGTCAAAGTCGACGCAATGCTTTGGGTCTAAGTGAAAAAAAATTCAGTATATGTAACTGGCCTTTGACCATTCTCCTTCCGATGCAATCTTTGCCTTGTGCTCCACCTGTAGGTGCCAATGTCCTCGTCAATTCCGACGGCCGCGTCAAATTTGGTAAGCAGAGGTGCAGCTCGTCCAGCCCGTATTCGATTGTGGCCTTACGATTCGAGTATATCCGTTTAGCAACCTGTCACTCAATGTCACTGGAAACAACGTCGCCCCCTTTACCCGACCCCGTGCTGAATCCAAACCAGCGGATTTCGGAGTGGCTGCCCAGCTTTCCGAGCAAAAGAGCAAGCGTATGACCTTCGTTGGTACGCCGGTAGGTGTAGGACCATTGCCTTCTCTCCTCCCCTTTCGCTCGACACCACGTATTTAGGGTTACACCATCCAACTAGATTCGGTACTATTCGCCGCGTTAACGCTCCTTCAATGCCCATGGAAGGTTGACTATTTTTTGTCTAACGGCTATGGCGGCCCTAATGTTATACTTTGCGACTGTAATCCACCCTCTATCACGATTATCCCCGTCATTAGTACTGGATGGCTCCCGAGGTCATCCAGCGTGCGCAATACAATGAGAAGGTAGGTTGTAGACACCCACCTTGTATTTCTATATGTATATATATATATATATCATTGCGGCGCGATTCACTACCTCTGACTCACCTCTTCCGCCTTGACGGCTCTGCGCTCCCCTTTCAGGCCGATATTTGGTCACTGGGAATTACTGCGATCGAAATGGCGCAGGGGCTTCCACCCTACGCCAATCTGCATCCCATGAAAGCTCTGTTCCAGATTCCCAAAAATCCGCCCCCTGAACTCGACGACGTGGCCAAACCCCGATTTACCGATGCCTTCCACGACTTCCTGCGCTGCTGTCTCGTTAAGGATGCCCACCAGGTAGGAGCCCAGTGTTGGACTCGCCACAGGCCATAGTAATGATCCTCTCCTCCTCATTGGCTTGGAGATGACGCATTCGGAACCTGACTCTTGGGGCCTTCGAATTTATCCCTCCTGATCTAACGGGAACTCCACCTGTACGTACCTGTACCTCTCCATACTGTACATGGTTCGCGCAGCGGCCCAGCGCGAGTCAGCTCCTCACCCATTCGTTCCTCAGAACACACAGCCGCCAGGGTGATCTGGTCCGGACCATGGTGCTGCGCTACCAGGCCATGCGGGGAAACTCACCACCTCATGGACAGTCCAAGGATACGCCCGACAGGCAACCGCCTGTGGCCGGGTAAGTGAGGCGCGCTTTGGCCGGTAACGGGCACGGGATGGCCACTAGTTTACGGTCTGGCCCTTAGTTTTTCTCTACCCGGTACCTGCTTACGGTGTCAACGGAGAGGGTAAAATTGGCGTTAACTACGCCACCACCCCTAAAACACTTACCTAGCCGGCTCACTATTTTGTAACTGCCTCTGACTCTTCCCAAACGTACCACGCGCCTTTTGTCAATCCCATGCTTGTACAGCGACGCCGATACCTCGCACACGGAGGATGATTTCCAGTGGGACTTTGATCTCGGAACCTTGTCTACCCGCACTGCCCTGAACGTAACTACGGTGAGTGGATCATGGTCGATAGCTACTCGGCTGTCCACTATAGCTGGCCAACTATATGTCGGAGATGAACTGGCCAGCACTGCATACTGACACTTTCGAACGTAACCATCTGACACCGTCGCTTCGAAATTAAAGCAGGAAAGGTAAGTTGTTGCCCCTACAATGCGATGAGGCATATATATAGATATATGGGAAGAGACCTGGGATTGGCTATAGAGAAACACTGGCCCCGAATAGGGTTGTAGCGTCTTTCAGTCCACCAATTTGGAATGGTACCTCACTAATTCACCAGCCCTGACCTACATCGATTTCTATGGGCCACCCCGCACGCTCCCACTCAACAGTGCTCCTCAACTAGAGCCTATTGAGCCGTCGGTCGCCAGGGTCTTGCAAAAGCCACCAGGCCGTGATGACCCAGGTACCAGTTTATTGGACAACGTTATTCTACCCGCCTTTTCCGAGGTACGTTACATGGGGCAGGTATCTGGCTCAGCGTGGCAGACGCCGATTGCAGAGCAGAAGCCGACCTGATAATTCCGAAAGAATCCGCACTGGTGGTGACCGAGAACCCTCAATGTCGATCTCACCAGAGATTATTAACACGACCCATCCATTTAACTCACTGCCCCCTATCTTGAATTCCAATCAACATAGACCCACGGTCAACCGGACACTCAAGATGTGGCGCAGACTTTGACCACCATAAAAAGCGAACTTATGCGGCTGGGCCAACAGCAGCCCTCGCGGATCCTCGACCTCGTCAGGGAGAGTCTTGCGCGGCTTGACAGGTGAGAGATTCGACAAACCCTCCCCCTAGAGTACTATGTAAACACGAAATATGTTTGGAATTGTGGTTCATAGATAGCGGGTATCGCAGTCCGTCTCGCCACAGTCGACTCCGATTCTGCGTTGCAAGGTTATGATGTGTCCTAACCTCACCTATAAGTATCCCCCCCTTGTCCATAATTAACCAGTTATCCTAGCCTGAAACGGACACTGCTGGCCGAGATTCCAGCTTCCGTATCGCCCATGGCCGTACCCAGCCCCTTGCGGGTGTCACCCGCCGGCTGGGCCTCGATCGACTATTCCGAGTCGCTGCCCGCCTCCACCGCCAAGGCGATTGATGCCATGCGAAAAAGGTGGCTGCACCAGTGTGGCCAAACTGCCGGGCCGTAACTCGTCAGCTGGGGGGGGGGGGAGGATGATATCCCTCCCCCCCCCTATTTGAAGACGTGCCGCCACCCCTGTAGCGCTGGCATCATCCGCGGCTGCTAGTTCGTATCCTAGTTAACCACGGTAATCATAAACAAACACTGCTCAACGTAACTCTAAAGCAGACTCGCCTAGCTGTCTGTCGGACCAGGAAATAAGCGGATTCCTGGCAGGGAGAAGGAAATATATTGACGAATACTCAGAAAAAGTAATGCAAGGAAAAGTGTCGACCTCAGAGGCCTGCCTCTGACTCATACAGCGGAACTCCCGTGTCGGCCAAAGGGTGAGCTACAATCACGTCAGGCCTTGGCTACTGAAAAGAAGGAGAGGAAGGACGGCGCAGGTCACCAGGGCTCCGCCGGCTCCACTTCAGTGTAACTGAGGCGGCGGCCACCTCCACCATCGCTGCTCTGTCTGCTATGACTCGATAAGGCAACGGATACGTACTGCTAAAGTCCCATTGCATTAGGTCGACTCGCCGCCTTTTTCGGGAGCCTCCATTTTGTATACGTCGTACAAGGTTGCCAAATATATAGATATACATAAAGTGAATTCCCCACGGTAACCAACGCCTTGGTATACCAGACCGCCGAACGGGACGAAAAATAAGGTTATGCGACGATGCTGAGAAGGCCTGCACCGTTTAGGCGTTGCCTCGCTGGCTTGGATATTTTCAAGTTTGGCAACTGCCTCTTTGGATGTTTTGCACCACCAATTAATTCGTACATTAAACAGCGGATGCCATTGGAATTGCATGCTTTCCAACTGGCGGTCCAGGGCCGGTGATTTTGAAGGTCGTTGACAGGTAGCACCAGAGCTGCACCCCCAGTTCTACCATTATATGGTATGCTGGTGTCGCCGGGTCATTATGGCGACCACCCTGAACCAATGGCCTCCAATCGGGATATCGGGAAGTGCTAAGGATATACGTTACCACTATCATTTTTTATACATTGCGGACGACAAATGGCGTACCGTGCCCATAGCAGGGGTAGTATTAAAGCTGGATTGTAATATCTTCATTTCGAACCGATATTAAATACCACACATGGTTGCTGATGCACTTTCAAAGTCCGCACAATATCAATCAGAGCGGAGAACCCGATTAGAAATATCTGAATTGAGTCGTATACCATAGAAGCGCATATTACATGTCGCTACTCTCCCAATACTCAGCGACACCACTGGTTACTGACATAGGGTTGACAATTCCCACCCACTAGCTGCCGCCGCATCCCCCTCCCCTGATTTAGTACGCTTTTAGGCCAGCCGCAGGGTTTCACAACGGCGTCGCTGAAGATGACTTGATTCCACCCCGTAGTCCCCCCCTGCTCGCGAGCCTGTCTGAATTACGCTGCGGCTCCCCAACAGAATAATGTCCGTGGGCACTGGGTAGATAGGTATGGGTATTCCTTGCTGCCCAATACCGCAGTAGCGAAGCATGGGCCAGCGCCTCGGCACCTACGAATATCATACGAGAACTACGGCATGGAGCTCAGCAGCACGATCCCATCGGCCCGATACCACCAATTCCACCTTTCTTTCCTTCACTTCGGAACTCCTTAGTGAGGGTGAATTCGGTTAACGGAGCCATCTCACTCAGAATCTTACTTTTCTAACGTGCCTCTTAACACTCCCGGGGGCATTTTTTAACGTGGCAGGCAGGGTTTACTGAGCACGGAGCGATATAATCTGTATAAATAATATTTTTTATTGGACATGCTACGGGTGAAGACGTCGGTACTGTACCACTCAATTAGGACACTGGGGGATCACGGCTGCGTCGTAGCTACCCCGTCTAGGTTAACTGAAATCGTAATCTTAAGATAGTACACTCATCGGTAGATTTTTCAACTGTAGATTCATAGACTGCCTCGACTTCCGCTGCCAGTCCGCAAACCCCGTCAGAACAGTAGGTATTGTCAGCTCTACGCATGTTTGGACCTGTCTGCTGCTCCGCGTTGTACAGATAACGTAAATTGCCTGAGTGACCCTCCGATTCGGAACCATCAAGCAGCTTGGAAGTCAAAAAGGTTAGGTCACGCCGGGAAATACCGCTCAATGACGACTGCCCAATGGAGGTAAATAGTCACTGGAATCGTAACCACCCGTCCGTATCCAGTAACCTACCACCACCAAGTTATCAAGGTGCCGGTCAAACCATTGACCTTAGGAATCCATACGATAAAAAATAATGGCATCGAAGTGGTTCGCTAAGCAGGCTTGAATACCTTTACTGGTCGCTCTAGTCCTAGAAAGGGAATTAGTTATATAGATCTCCGAGGGCTACATATCGTACGGAAGCACGACTGGGTAGACCGGATCGCGCACAGCGGCAGAGTGAGTCGACTTGCCAGCAGTCGGTTGAGAACTCCACATTCCCCTCTTTGGTTTTGTCCCCACCAATACCGCTGGAAACAGAAACACTACGATCTGCTGGCCACCTAACCTTGGTGACTAGGTTGGAAAGGGCGATGGAATGCCGCCCCAAAGTGGCGCCCGCCTGTGCCATCAGACGCAAGGCTCAGGAACCTTCCCCGCCTCCTGCTGAATACCATTCACTGAACGTTGGTTGAGTCCACGGGCCAGTTTTCGAGCCACCTCCCCTTGGCAATGGCGTTTATATGGTTTGCTCTCCTACCGGAGGGTCTATCATCATCTCGCCCGCCACTTACACAGGTAAGACACCAAATTGAGGCATGACCACTTAGGGACGGGGTTGCAAGCGAGGAGCCGACCGCACGACATCAATTGGCTGGTGACAGATTTGAAACCCCGTGGACCGGCTGGTAAACGGAGCGAGTAGCCAACGGCCACCTGACCGGCTAAAGGGTCTCAGATACTACCCCCCCCCATCATTACCACTTCCTAACCTCCGGCGCCTTGTACACATTTCTTCCGAAAAAGGCAGGCGATGATATATGTGTGGTGGCACAACACGCCGCCGTAGCAACCACCTATAGCATGCGGAGGTCAGGATGTGGGATGAGGAGGGAATGTCCTGTATAGACTCATCTCCACCCACCACCCGCGGCGGTCAGAGCGAGCCGACCCAGATGAATACCGATCCTGACTACGGTGCAAGGCTATGCCGGCTGGGGATCCATCCGACCGGCCCCTTACTTGGCCAATTCCCTAGCCATGAACCGTCTCGTGCAACCCAGGACAACCGCCTCCCAGCGAACCTTGAGATTCCGGCGATACTAAATAAACTCGATCTTTAGCTGGCCCGCTTGGGGACTAGATCCCGTGTTCTCCCACTGCACTAATTGTCAAAGATAATTTGTGATTTCCGCCTTTAGTGAACCAGAGACAGGTGATGACCGGCACGACAAACACGCCACGCCCCTATGTCCTTTCGATCCCGACGCTGCTCCCGGCACGTTCCTCGTTAGAGAAACTAGGGGCCCCTCCCGCTCTCCCCCGACCCCTAGACTCGCCACAATCATCCCATACATGGTTCGCCGCTGATGAATGTGACTAGGGTTGCAGCTCCACCGTTACGAGCTTTCGGTCTAGTCTCACCCGCCACGGCTTCCGGTGGAGCTAGATGTGGAGGAGCCACCGAGGCTGAGGCGGATGGGGGACGTAAAATCCCAGTGGCAGTCACCTCCGTCGATTAGGGCCTCCCGCCCCCCCTCCCCTCCGCGACCCCTTTACCCTCCACCCCACTCAGCCCCTAGCCCACGCGAACCTGACGGGAGCGCTTACCCCTCACCACTCTTGTGGCGGACTTATGGTTATAAAAAGCACCAGGGTCCACCGCCCTCTAATGTGATTCAGATTCCACCCACAGCACTAACCGACTCCGCTATCCGAAACACCCCTGGCCGCCCTCCGCGTACCTGTGACTTGACAAGTTCTACCTTCCCGTACGGACTAGTACCTGCCCCGGTTTCAATAAGGCCGCCTGCCACGGACTCAGTGGCCCTTCCCTTTCGATCTCAACACCGGTATCACCGCCGTCGCCTTGCCTTAGTCTTGTCCATTCCGTTTAGACCCAAGTTACTTTTCCCTTACTACCCTTCACTTTCGTGCCTTTCACAGCAGCACCCTCCCCCTGCTTTCTATCCCTGCTCGCTGCCCGCCATTCTACATTTACCCTGCAGCACGTCACATTACATCCGCCCAAATAACGCTCGCGGATCCTCGCCTTATCCGTCTAGTTACCATCTACCCAACCGCTCCTCCCTCTTCCCTCTCACCATGGCCAGTCGAACGGACTCGCGTGAGTCGAGTGTGACTTCCTTTATCCTCTTCAGCACTTTGGCTGCGTCTCTGGCCTCCTTCAATGTGGGCTGGAACACTGGCGTGACCAATATCCCCGAAAGAGTGATTCGGGAGTGCCCGCCGCAGGGCGGTGAGGGTCTGCCGACAGGTCTGTGTGTCACCGACGACCTGACCTGGGGCGTTGCCGTGGCCCTCTTTGCTATTGGCGGCCTGGTCGGCGGTCTGACGGCCGGTATGGCGGCCAACCGGTTCGGTCGCCGCCTGGTGTTAATCTTCAATAACGTATTTTTCACCCTGGGTGGCCTGGTTCTGTCGGTGAGCCCCAACGTGGCTCTGTTCGGCCTGGGCCGTATCTTGACGGGGGTCGGGTGCGGCGTGTCCTCGGTGGTCGTATCCACCTTCATGGGCGAGATCGCCAGCAACCGTAACCGCGGTGCGCTGGGCTCCATGCTACAGCTCACCCTCAACATTGGTATCTTGGTGACCCAGTGCCTCGGCCTGGGCCTCGACTTTGCCCCTGGATGGCGTATCCTGCTAGCCCTGACGGCCCTGCCAGCCCTCGTCCAGATCGGTCTACTCTGGGGGTGTGTGGAGACCCCGCGTTGGTTGGCCTCCAAAGGGCGCTACGAGGAAGCCCGGCGGTCTCTGGCGAAACTGCGCGCAGGCTATGACATTGAGGCCGAGTACGACGAGATTGTCCGCGCTCAACGCCCGGCCTCTGCCGTGTCGGACGAACCTACCGGTAAGCAGGCCGAGGCCGAGGGCGGCGTCACTACCAGTTTTGAAACCGCGGCCGCCGGCGCCAACGTCACCTACTCAGTGGCCGACCTGTTCAGCGGTCGTGCCGGTCCGGTCCTTCGCCGTCACCTCTACATCTCCATCTTCCTGCACATGGCCCAACAGCTCACGGGTATCAACGGCGTCATCTTCTACTCGACCAGCACCTTCACATCGTCATTCGGTGACGCTGCCAAGTACGTGACCATCGGTGCCGTGGGCGGCCTGGGCGTCTTTGTGACCACCGCGTCCCTCCTGCTGGTCGACCGCCTGGGTCGCAAGAAGCTACTCTTCACCAGTGCGGCCGGAATGGCCCTGAGCTCCACCCTACTCGTCATCGGCACTGCGACCAAGGCTGGCCCGCTGGTCCTCACGGCCGTCATGCTTTTCATCACCTTCTTTGGTATCGGTTTGGGCCCCATTCCCTGGCTGATTGTATCGGAACTTTTCCCCACGAACGCCGTCGGCGCCGCCTCCTCCGTGGCCATTGGTGCCAACTACTTGTGCAACTTTATCATCGCCATGGTGTTCCCCAAGGTGGCCGAGGCGCTTGGTAACTACGGGTTTGTTCCCTACGCCATCATTGGCCTCGTGTGTGCCGTCATCATCTTTATGTTTGTGCCCGAGACCAAGGGCAAGTCTCTCGAGGAGATCACCCGCGGCCGCTAATTTTCATACACCTCCTTTCCCCTTCACTCCCTCTCGCTGCGTGCCAGCCCGACGCTTAGCTTTGACCCATTCCTTTCTTTCAGTTCGGCTGGTCACTTTACTGGTCTGTATTTATTTACTTCTTGTTTAGCTTTCTTTCGCTTTCTCTCCGTCCTGCTGGTGAAGCATTGGTCTACTTCTATTGTACCCATCGCCTTGTACTAGCGTTGGACTAAAACTAGTCCTTTGGCGACGCTTTCGCAAAATTAACGCTTACCGTTCCTTTACTATAGCCGGTTCAGAAAAAACCTAACGGTTAATAAATTCGTTCCGAATATATCACATCGTCGCCAATGGCCGTGTGGTTACGATGAGATGGCGGTTGTCCCGGATAGCCTGTCAGTTCCAACGGGCATTTGGGCAGTGTATAGTTTTATGAGGGTTACAAGTGGTGAATTATCGAACCATAGCTGCGCCCAGGCCCATTACCCGAAAGCAATAGTTGTTCGATATTCAGCCTTTGCCAATACCGTCACGACAGGTTTATTTTACAACGCTTAACCAGACACAGAAAGTGAACGCGGAGTAGACAAAGGGTACAACACAACAAACTAATACTACATCCCGACATCGGTCGGTGCTTTTTATCAGTCGGTTGGTGGTGGGCGCAAAAAGGCTGTAAAGTCCTCCTGCCAGGGGTAGTCAGGGATGTACCTTCGGTTCTCGGCGCGGATGGCTTCGGCATCGCCCTCTCCCAGATCGGACGTGGTCTCCCAGGCTGCCTCGAATTCCGCACCTTCGGACTCGTTGGTCTGTAGCCAGATCTCCTCTTTGGTCCGCTTGTGACGTTCCCGGTCTTCCTCGATGCGACGCAGGATATCGGTGTCCCGCATACCAGCGTTACCGCCTTCCGTGTTGATCGTCCGGCCGGCCAGGTCGTCTTCAACCCGCCCCATGGCCGGCAGATTCTTAAACAGCCCGCGCCGTTTCCATGCCTCGACAATCTGAGTAAGGAAGGAGGGGATCGAAAGAGGGAAGGGAAGTTGCGATAATGTGAGCGGGGCGAATGGTGGCTTTGGCATCGTCAGCTCCTCACAGCACCGGAAAGCCGAATAGAGTGGCGGCCACTCTATTGGAGGTACAGGCCGGTAAGTACGGCCAAAGATAGAGCAGAGGGATGAAACGCAACTGTCTCTCCGGCGGTTCGGGGGTAAAGAAGGCGTGCGTTGGCCCGCGGCATTGGCGACTGAACCTACCTGTTTGACTGCTACCACGTTCATATCGCCGTCCTTGCCCTTAGGCAAGACCTTCGAAAAGATACCGTCCAGGTCAGCGGCAATGAGATCCAGATAGCCAGTGAAGCTAGAGCGGAGGCTCAGCATGCATAGGGTGTCGATGACACCCAGGAGGTTCGCCCGAGCGCTCAAATTGACCGAATCCAGTCGCTCCTGGATGCACTGGTAGAGATCCTCGTAGAGAGAGGAGTGCTTCATGGCAAAATGGGCAGGGCGCTGGGTTGACTGGGACGCCGCCGTCACCTTGCCCAGCATTTCCACAAAGGCCAAGCGGGCCTCAAAGGGGTCGATGTCGTCGTCGTAGCTCATGGCAAGAATGAGCAAAGGGGAAGGGCGGGAGAATGGGGATGGAGGTACTCGATGAACGGTAAGAGAGTAAACAAGCCACACAAAATGGCGCTCGGGAAACAGAACGCGAGAGCAGAAGTGGTCCTTGGTGGGAGAGCGCCTGGTCTGGCGCGCAGAGAGTGCAAGACCTGCAGGGCACAATCCACCCTGCCCCGCCTTACACCTTGGCGACCTCGGCCAGGGAGTATTGAATAGCCCCATGCCCCAACTCTCCCTCGCTGACGGTATTTCGCAACGGGACATCATCCCTCGACTATACGGCTAGGCCATTGATCACAAGCTGCATTGTCAACCAAGGAAACTATGGGGGTTTGTACATGGCAAGTGGCTAACAGTAGCCAAATATGAGCTCAAAATTTATGTTACAGAGGCCATAGCAATTAAGGCGTGGAGCGACCACGCGGGGGAAAACTAACCAACAAAAACAAAGTAGAGACAATGAAAAGGTAGTGACTAGGAGGCCAAAGGCTACGACGGAATATCCACATGACATGTGTAAAGCTGGCGCGGCAGCAGGACTAGTAAATGTAGATGGTCTGATCCTGGTTGCCGCCTGGGGCCTTAACAGGTTTGGCCGGAGGTTGGTAGCTGGGTCCGGCCTGCTGAATGCAGTAGGGAGCGCAGTCGTACTTGCATGTGGGGCAGACCGACGCCTTTTCAGTGAGCCATTCGTCAATGCACTCGACGTGGTAGACGTGGTTGCATGGTAGTTGGCGCACGAGCTGGCCGCGTTCAATATCATCCAGACAGATCGGGCAAGTCTCGGTGGTAGCATCGGGGTTCCCACAGACCTTGTCCAGTTTGGCCATCGGTACGATATCGTGGGCCGGCTGGTCCGGGGCCTGCTTAATGTTGGACGACGCAACCGCGTTAGATATAGCCGGCGGCGGGGGTGTGGCGGTCCATTTCTCGTCAGCCGCCTGTTTGGGGGCCCGGTCACCGTGCCTGCCCTTTCCCAGTTCGAGGTTCTCGTCCACCTGCTCCTCCTCGTTACCTAGGCCGACAGCCCGGTCGGTCTCCGAGTAGGGTGGGCATTCGACCGCAGGGATGTCCGGTAGCGGACCGGCCGGGGCCGGCTGCTCAAGCGTCCTTACGTCCTCGACCTGGGTATTGATAAGTCGGATGTGCTTGAGGAGGGCTGGATCCAGGGGCTGTGTGGCTTCCTTATTTAGGCCGACGTGCAGCGTCTCGATGCCCTCTTCGCGACGGGCCCGACGGTGTTGGCTGAGGCGGCGGCGCTTAAGGATGGCGTGGATACAGAAGGACATGAGGCCTAACAAGATAAGCCCAAAAAGACTCCCCAGCACAGCCCCGACGATGAGGCCCGTATTGTTGCGAGATACGATTAGAACGCTCGGGTTAACGACCTCCCCGGTCTGGGAATTGACCACGTTCAGCCGAATGAAGAGGTTTTGTGATACAGACGGGTCGGCCGCCGAACCTGCATTGGGATCGGCGCTGTCTGTGTTATCAGCCGCATATTGGGAAAGCGACGTTTCGAGTTGGAGGCCCATCGTGTAGTGGACCTCGAAGCACGGCGTGGTGGTGGCGAGGGCGATACGCCGACAGGGGTTGTCATCAGTCCGGGAGTAGCCCAGGGAAAAGTTGGTCAGGTTCCGGTTCACATATTGTCCGGGGTTTCTCATCGGCCCAACAATATTCCAGTTGATGAGAGCCACGTAACCCAGAGGCGACGTGAGCACCTGGTCAGGCCGGTTTAGGTACTTGAACAGAAGGCCCTAGAGGGGGTCAGACGTACAAAGCAGATAGGAGTTGGTGAGGGGAAAGGGGATTAGCGGGTTGTAGGGTGAGAAGGGCGAGGCGACAAATGATGTTCTCAAAATATGTCGCTCTCACGTCGCCCAAGGTGCCTCTCAGTTCACGAGGACCGTATAAGCGGGCTCGTTCGCTGGGATCGATTCGACGGCTTGACCGACGCAGCTAGCAGCCGGGGAAGCCATGCTCTTACCTGTGGTAGGTTTGATGGAAAACTGGTAGGGTAGTACGCTATACTCGGGTAAGAGGCCATTAGAAACGTGGACGAGTTATGTACGACAGAGCTGACGTCCTTGGAGAGCGTCACTACGTCGGCGTTCAGCGTGATGTTGTATGAGTCATCGGCTCGGACCCGCGGCGCTGCGAGCAGGCAGGCGAACAGCACCAGCAATCGGACCGCGAGGAGCATCTTGGTACAAGACCCGGATCTTAAAGGGAAAGGTGGTGGAGGACGCGGGGGCGGAGCTGCGGGGTTCGAACTAAACCAGGTTACCGTAGCACAGGCGGTCAGGGGAAAATACCAAATGCAGCCGGGGAGGTGGAAGGGGGAAAAGTCGAGAAATGCGCACGCAGGCGAAGCGGGTAGGTAGGCGGCGAGAGTGACGCGGGCCGCTTGGTATTTCTTTGGGATAGGTTGGAATGCAGTTGTGCTTCAACTCGAAGTGGATGATGTCCGCCCAAAAGGTACAGGAATCAGGACGGGGCCAGAGTAATAAAAGTGGTTTAAAAACGTCGTTAAGGGTTACAGAAATGTACTCGGTTGGCAGCCACCGCTGGTAGCCGGCTCAATTGATTAGCGGGGGGAGATATGAGACCGTGGTGTGGTGGATAACAAGGCTTCGCAGTCAAGGGTCGCGGTATCGGGGAACCGTTTGACAGTTTCGATAGCTATTTTAATGAGTCAGTCGGGAAAAAGTCGGCAGAGGGGCGGGCTCGAAGTTGTTTAAATTATGTCTCTTTACTCAGGGTATCTGTCGATTCGAGGCTAAGTGCCGTCTCTTCAGCAAGCACGACGGACGAAGATAGGACGGGCTGGCCACGAAGGGGAAACGGAGGACGGTGGCCGAAAGCACAGCCAGTGCGGACATTGATAAAAAGAATGGTTGACCACGCTGGTAGGCGGGATCGACCGGCGCCCTGGACTACGTTTCCTCTGCGCCTATAGCCAGGCAGCCCGGACGGGCACTTCCTACTTCCCAAGCCCACATTATGGCGAGCAAAGCGTGCAAGTCCTATAATCAATCGAAGGATGCACCCAATCAAAATTATTCCCCCCTCCCTCTTCCCTCACCCATTATACGGCAGACCGGGTTGAAGATACAAGTACGTTGAAGAGTATATGACCGGGCAACAGCGCCAGGAATATAAGGTGTGCGACGCAGCAGCCGTAGATGTAAGGCAGCCGTGGCACGCAAACCTCACCGCCAAATCCA
Organism: Tieghemiomyces parasiticus; assembly: GCA_027575765.1. NCBI lineage: Eukaryota > Fungi > Kickxellomycota > Dimargaritomycetes > Dimargaritales > Dimargaritaceae > Tieghemiomyces > Tieghemiomyces parasiticus. The sequence goes on from JANBPT010000282.1 coordinate 39,385, forward strand.
GGGTGTATGGAGTGAGCTCGTTTAGGGCGCACTACATAACATTTTATTAGGCCTTATGCCACTTCCACACCTGTCCTCGGCACTGAAAGAGAAAAGCGGGAGGTGGCTGATCTTCGAGAATCTCCCCCTCTCCTTCCCAACACAGAACGGACAGTGGGTTGTGCTGCTGCTATCAATCCGAATCTTGACAGGCCAGTTGTTGTTCCCACCGTAGCTGCTCTCGTGCCCCGTGTTGTAGCAGGCAATCCCCTGAAAGAAAAATGCTAAAACTCTTAGCAGCGTTTCCTTTCTACAACATCCAACATCCCAACGATATGTCGGCCTGGCCTTTGGTTACTGGTTCGGCCATACATAATATTTCCCAGCAAACCCACCATGTTGAATCCGGTGACCTGAAACCGAGCACCAGAAGCATTATCCGAGCACATTGGTTTAATTGCCATAGGCTATGGGCGCTTGACACTTTGAGGAGGTGAAATTTCCTCTTCCCCCCCCGGAATGAATAACCGCCAATGATGTGACCGCTTCTCCACCGACAGTACATTCGGCTCCACAGGTGCAGTATGTCCGTCTACTCTCGATTCTATACCATTGTAACCGCCCAAGGGCCCGGGTTAGGATGTCCGGCCTTTAGGTTTACTAAACGAAGCCTATTAATATATTCACAAAGGGTATTTCTCAGGATGCTAGATAACGCGTGTGGAAGGGTAAAAACCGCTGTACGGCACGGTCTGCGTCATAGTAAATAACGTAAGACACGCCTTCTTCCGAAAAATTAGGGAAAAAACGGGAGGAGGAGGATGGAGAGACTTCACATCAGCCCAAGGATAGACTCGGGTAACAATTCTGGTGTCTGGCGCGCCCGGAGCTCGCGCAACCTCTGCTTGTACTCTGGCCCGGCCTTATCCATGCAGTAGGCGGCGCAGTCAAACTTGCAGAGCGGACACACCGACATCTTCTCCACCAGCCACTCGTCGATACAGTCGAGGTGGAACAGGTGCTTACAGGGCAGCTGGCGGGCCTTTTGACCGCGGTCGATCGTGTCCAAGCAAATCACGCAGCCATCCTGGCTCGTGCTCCCAGTGGTGGTCTTGCCCGGCGTCGACTTGGCACTGCGGGAGGCGTTTTGGCTAGTCAGGACTAGCGACCGCGCTTGGGCAATGTCGGCAAGGGAACGCGGGTTGCCCTGTGCTGTCGCAGACAGGTCCATGCTCGAATCACCGTCTGCTATGCTGGGTGCCGCGGCTTTCTCTGCATGACCCCAGCCACCCGGGCGGTACTTGGGGTCGAGTGTGGGTTGATCCAAGGTGGTAATGTCTGTCTGTTTGGTATCAATTTCATCTAGAAACTGGAGCAGGAAAGGGTCGAGAGCCCCGTACTCGTCACGCTCGGCGGCCGAGGCAAACGTGTCGATGCCTTGCTGCCGGCGCTCCAAGCGGGCCTGCTCCCGTTGGTGGCGACGGCGTAGGCTCCGGACGCAGCGCCCCATAAGGCACAGGGCAACGAGACCCAGAAAACCGAGGCAAGTCCCCAGGATGATGGAGAGCGTCTGTGTTGCAACGGGGGACGCATTGTCCAAAAAGGCGGTACTGTTGCTGGTGTTCTGGCTATGGAAATCTGTACCGTCGTTGCCGCGTCGGAGTAGGTGAGCTAGGGTGGCAGGGGCGACGACCGTCCGCCGAGTTAGACCTTCCTTGAGGCCGCGCGGGGTCGGTGGGCGGGCGGTGTGGGACCAGTAAACCGCCGGTTTGGGCGTCCGCACGTTCAATACGGAAGACCGGCTCTAACGACGGTTTGTGTAATGTATATTATGGTAAATAAGTATAATCAGCAACATGGCTTAGCGATCATGTCAAAGTAGTGCAAGTGGCCGAAAGACTTGGCAGGTTGACCAAATCCTTGAGTGATTTGGTAACGACACAGACGTGTCCACCCTACCCGAGCCAGTGTGTTTTCTGGAATACCAGATATAGACTGTACTTACTCTAGGGTCATCTGCGGACGTTGCCGGGGCACCGGCTACAGTTGAGATGGTCAAGGCTAGTAGCACCGCAAAGACAAGGGTTATTCTCGTCCCCCGGAACATCATTCCGGCACGCATAATTTAACAGGGCACTGGCGTGTGGTCGAACCTATTTTTTGGGCTTATAGATTGTGACGGGCGGGTCTTGACTTCAGTGCGTGTGTGAGGGGGGGGTCTGATAGTAACAGGGTAGAGGCCTCCAAATGACCAGAGACATTAACAACGTTAGGCAACGACATCTAAGGCGCGGTATGAACGGACTGCGCGAGCGAGACCGTGCATTCTCTAAAATAAAGCTTAGGTCCATACAAAGTAAATATGACCCTGTACCTACCTGCTACGGCTAACAGAATGCCTAGTAACGCTAGAAAAGTTTGTAATGATGATGTGTGAGACGTAAAACAAACCGACAGATAGACAGGCCGTACTGAGGCCGGCCCTTCCGTCGGCTTATATGTATGTCACCCCTTCCCTCATGATACCAGTACCAGCGGCCTTCTAGCGCTTCCTTTAGGGTCCCCGCCCACCAGCACCCCAGGTCGCCACAAAGTCGGAGTAGAAGCGGGTGGGCCAGTTGATCAATGAAAGCTCGAGATCCCTGCCTCCCCTAGTTATCTCTCTCTCTCTCTAGACTCCCCCCTTCCCTTCTCCCTCCACTACAATATCCATTCTGGGTTCCCAGTCCATTACCATATCCGTGTCAAGTGGTTTCATCGGTCAGCTGGAGATCCTGCTGTCGCTTTATTTAGACTGAGTTCGGTAGTCAGGCAGTGGGGTACCCGGGGAATCCCTACCGCCTTTGATCGAGGCCTCTTCTATAGTATTTGCTACTAGAAGCCCCCCCCGTAAGAAAGGGGATACACTACACATGGGCGAGAGTATCAATGTCCACACCAGCACTATCCAACGTTATCCTTCAAGTAGATAGAGGCGATCCCAACCCCGTCTCATTTCCTCTCGACGAGTGGACTAAACGTTCCGCCGTCTAGCCTACCCCATTGGGAGCGGCGACAGACGTGCACACTACATGGGTGGCGGTTTACCGTGGAAAAAAAATCGCAACTAGCTACGATCTACCACACCCCTGCAGAGCCCCTAGAGAGTCCGAGGTTCTCTTTTGCTGCGCCCGACAAGGCCCGTTACGTCTAGAGGATACGTTCTCAAACGTCATATGTGGCTTTGATTTGTCTGCCGGCAGTATGAAAAGGGTCGTCTCCAATTGGTAGATATTGGCCTAGGGGGATTCACCCTCAGCAGATCTCATCCGGTGTGACCACCCTGTGAAATTCCATCACCGGTCGGCAATTGACGGGGGTAAACACGCCAATATTGATGGTCAACCAACGGTCCGATCGAGACCGATGCAGGCGCAAGGCCTCTTCCAACAAATGGTAAGCTGCCAATTCTATCTAAGCCCAACCCACCACAATTCAGTATGTCGGATTATCAGGTACGAACCTCAGAGTTGTCCAGTTGCTGCACATCATCACACGCTTCCCTTCCGGTAGTGTTCAGAGACCGTTTCTGCAGAATAGGTGCCGCAGAGCAGGGAGAGAGCACGTTTTCCCTGTTTTCCCATTCCATACTTGGTCTCTTGGAACCTATCTGGCAGTATATCCCATACAATTCGCCCAGCCCGTCTACCATCTGGCAGGCTGTCTCTGAGAGCATCATCTGGAGATACTTTAGCCTATTGTATTGTGACGAGACGTGCAGCCTTAAGGAGGAGTACAGAGGCAGGCCACAAACCAAGAGGGGGGTCACCGAGTGAGTAGGCTTTAATCAAAAGGGCATATCGGTTGCATACTGGAGGAAGTACGGAGCTTGGCCCTAAACGACTGCCTATGTACTAGAGGAACATGTTGGGGATACGTTATTTTGGTGTAGTTGGGAAGTTCAGCCCATGTCACCTGGAATTTGGGATCAGCGTCGGTTTGGTACCAACCTCTGATCGGAAGGGGAGCAACCTCTACCATCTGGAACCGCGCTATGAACCTTCCACCGATCAAAGAACCACCGGTAATATTCCATTGGGAAAACAGCAATCGAAGGTGCCACCGATTGACGGAAGCCGGCAGCCATGGCTGGTGAAGGGTGCCTGTCGGGTCCCTTAGTTACAATATCCCCTACCCTTCCGTTTGCTAACATAATTTTGATCATTATTAATGTCGGTGATTCCTACCACTCCGATGGTTTATATACGATACCGGTCGGGGGGGAGAGAGCGAGGAAAGGTGCCAGGGTGTGTGACACGGTGTTACTTGGACCTATGTCGACGGAGCAGCGGCGGTCTGCTTGGCCTGCCACTCGGCCGGCGTGAGGGTCTTTTGGGAGAAGGCGTGAATTAGTGGTATCTCCTCCTTGAGGGCTGCGTTCACCAAGCCGTGTCGCTGGAGGAGCCGCTTACCCTCAAACTGAGCTGATACGACCACCACCTCGATATTCTGTCCGCATCCGCTGGACAGGTCCACCACCTCGATGTGCACAGGGTTGAGGGCCTTGCGGAGGATCTGTTCGATGGCTGCGGCGGTAACGGTCATGTCGAAGCGGTTAGTCAGGATGAGAAACTGCGAATGTCAGAGAGAGGAATTTAGAGCGATCGAGTGGGAATGGGGACCTGAACCAAATGGGTTAGGGAAGTTAACGGTGTGGAACTAGGCGACGCGGGTGGTTCCAGGTCACAGGGGGTTGGTTCATTGAAGGCGGCCCACCAGCAGTTGCAGTGGGGGGCAGGGAACCTTGCCCATACCACAGCAGTAGAGCGCCTGGTATCCCCTCCCCCTTATTGACCTCGAATCCTAATGACAAAGCACAAAGGTTCATCAGGTCCTACGGTACCTGTTGCCCCACTTTAATCGTTCGATTACGGACCACCCCACCTTAATACGCCCCCTCCACACCTACCATCTCTTGGTTAGCTTCTCCTTTTTTTCAAGTATTTCTTCCAAGGAGTTGCCCTTAAGGTACCTCTCTCTATATTTATATATCCTTTTATACGTCACACGAACGAATAGAGGTTGGGTTATACGCAATATTGGTAGTTTAATGGTTCGGTTGGCGGTATGTAAGAAACGTGGTTAGATGAGCTGGGCGGTAAAAAAAATAAGAGTTGAGCCTGGTTAATGAGCAAGTAGTGGGTAAAAGCGAGAGGGGAGGCTAGCGTACAAAATACAACGTCAACCGTTGGGAAAGGGAGCAATCCCGCGGCAGGAGAGGGGCAAACAACCCTCACATTACACCTGGTCGTTCAGTTGGAAACGCGGACGAATGTCTACGGGGATGTCGGCTAGCTTGTCCAGAGCGGCCTGGGTAGCGGGCCGGATGATACCAAGCTCCTTGACGAAGGCGGCAACCTTGGCCTTGTCACCTCGGGCCTGGAGTAGGATGATATCGTGGGTCAGGTCACTCACGGCCTGGCGCATGCGGTCCATCTGCACACGGAACCGGCCCGTGTCAGGGTCCACGGCAAAGGCCTGGCGGTCGGTGAGGTAGTTGAGCTGGATGGCCTGGCCGCGGCCATGGGCCTCGTTGAGGCCGAATCGGATGGACCGGAACGCGCTGGCGAGGTAGGTCACGTAGAAGCTTTCCAGGGAGATATCCTTAATGATGCCCTCATCGATCAGTTCGGCGGCCGCGAATAGGCCAGTGATATCCGCCTTGGCCTCCTCCATGGTCGAGTAGTATTCCTGCAGCCGGCTGCGCACCGTCGTAGGGGCGGCGGTGGCCGACTGGGACGGGTCCTGGGCGCTACCGGAGAGCCAGTTCCAGAAGGTGTGCGCATAGCCCCCGACCTCGGAGGTCGCCAGGGCGTCGCCCAGACCCTCGGTGACGGTCTGTGGGCCATTGGAGTGGGCCACCTCGTGCAGCAGCACATGGGTGAAGAAGGCGGCAAAGGCCAGGTGCGGGAGCTGGTCCTCAGCCACGACCTGGTGGGCGATGGGGACCAGGACCTTCTCGTACTTTTGTTCCTGCACGTTCTTGATGATAGTAAGGCGCGAGCCGCCGCGCCGCACTGCCTCCTCGTCGTTGGGCAGGTTGTAGGCGGCGGTCATGGGTACGCCCACGTCGCCAGCGTTCAGCAGCTCGTTGACCACCACGATGGGGGGCGGGGTCAAGTCCTGGCGCTTGATACGCTCGGGGATCGGTAGGCGCTTCTCGACTAGGGTCAGGGCATGGGTGAAGGCATCGAGCCGAGACGACTCGGTGGCGTCACGCCAGTGGATGTACATCTCAAACGCAGCCTTGCTTCCGTTGAGCTCGTCAGTGTACACCTCGTACGGACCGCAGGTGATCTCCAAGGGGCATTCCGGGGCGGCTGCCACGGCCAGCCAGGTCAGCTCGCTGGGCAGGTAGTCGTTGCTGAGGAATGCGTCCGCACGCTGCTCGAGAAAGCTAGCCAGAGTCGGGTGGCGCGGGCGTACGAGGCCGGCTGCAGCCTTGAGCGCGGCGGCGGCGGGCTCGAGTTCGTCACGGTATTCAGTGGCATAGGGGATACACGTCAGTGCGCCCTTCTGGTCGTCGCCGACCGGCGGGGCCCGACGGATCACGTGGTAGAACCCCTTGGCCCGGGCCAGCTCCTCCGGATCCAGGGTGGTGAGCCAGGCCTCCCACTCCTCGCGGGTCATGTCTTCCGGATAGAAGTTGGCCCCGGCAGGGTTCCGAGCGGGTACGTCGTCCACAAAAGGTTCGTGGTCGGCAGTGCGGTCCCAGGGCCCGCGGTTCAGGTCGAAGCAGAGGTAGCGGTCGGCGTCGGCTTCGGACTCACCGGCCCGGGCGCGCAGGGCCTCGCGGAGGGCCGGGTTGCCACGCCAGACCTGGCGGAAGTAAATGTTGTCGAAGCGGTGGCATACTTCCACCAGGTGCTTGAGAGCGGCGCGGTCATCGGTGTGAAGGGTGGAGAGATCCTCACCCAGTACGGCGGGCTCAAAGCGGCGGATACGTTCCTTGAGAGAGGGCGCCATCGCGGTGGGGAGCGGGGTAAATGCGGAGGTGGAGGGGCTTAATGGGTAGTAAGAAGGTCCGGTGGGCCGTAGGAAATGACGCACGAGTGGCCTGGGGGAGAGTAGAGGAGGACGAAAGGACGGGGATGAGGAGGTCCAGCGAGGGTAGAGGGGCAAGAAGGGAGGGGGGCGAGTCAGGACCCGCCGTGACGGTGAGTTATAAAGGCGAGGGAGGGCCATGGGGTCAGGAGGGCAGCGGCGGTGGGTATGGGGGAGGTGAAGGCGGAAAGGTGTGCTCTCCCACAGCGGCGGTGGTCAATCCGGTGGGCTCAGGAGCTTCCGGAGTGGCTAAGGGGAGGAAACAAGGGGGAAGTTGACGAAGCCAAGATGGGGAAAGGTCCTGGGGGAGAGGCTGATGTGCTCATTGCGTCTGGCGGGACCCGCACGGCCTTTCTCCACCAGTGTCGACAAACACCAGTCACGTGGGGCGTCCATCGTGCGCGCGGAGAAAGCAAACGGTAGCTTCCCCTCTAGCCGCCCTAATCTTAGCCTCCCCATGCCGCCACTAGCTCTTCCACCCCGCACTCCATTCATACACTACCCCGGACCACGAGGGTGACTCACGGGCCCGCTTCATTATGCGCTGGGCTGGCTCGACTAGGACCCAAACCCGTACTTTGCTCAACATACACGCGCCCATGCATGGACCCGATGGGAAAGTGGAAGATCACGGCCAATACAGACCTTTCATCAGCCAGATACTAGTCTCCAGCCGTAAAGTTCCTTTGGGGTGCGGTAATCAGTCGTCGGGGGGAGGGTAATGCTTACAAGGCCACCAATACGCCCAATCTGCTATGCCGCTTACCATCAGTGTATATAATAGACTATGCTGTGTTTGCACGTCTGGCCCCCCAAACGAACCCTAGAGGCGGGTGCGGGACAGGAGGACTCATGCTGGCGTTATATGGGACAATGGGCCAGGGATAATTACACGCTGGTCTACAAGGATGCTGGTTGGACTCTGCTCCCGAGCTTGAAATATGGTTTAAATTTAATTGGTCGCCCACAATGTCCCTGAAACCTCGGGCTACTGGCTGTCCGCTGGCATTGGTGTGGAAGGTGGGTGGGTTCCATTTGCCGCGGTCTAGCCCGGAAACCGGGCCCCAGCAGGGCTTTTGGCCTCTAACGGCCACCACCACTGTTCCTCGCTTTCGTCACGTATCCTTTGACACCACCACAGGCTGGTCCCGTCGCTCTTTGTCGTATCATTTCCAGTGCGAGCAGGACACCAGCCGCCACAAGGTGTAGCACGGCGTAATACCGCTCGGCTTGGCACAGAATCTCTGCGTTTGGCCTATCTGCCGGGGGACCTATGAAGGGGGGGACCGGTAGAGAGTCGGGGGGAGGACCCTGTGCAGACAATGGGCCCACGCTCTTCTACGGCGCTTGCTGCATAGCTCGCAAGAACGATGGTACGCTTGTAATACCGCCTATTGTGTACCTCAGACCTCTCTTTCGCCACAGCCCCCCCCGTCTATAAACTATTACACCTCTTCTCGAATTCCCCTCCTCTTTCATCACGTCTCATTCCTATAACTGCCCCCGTGCACTCACTTCCCGGCTCGCCATCTCCTTCGCACCCTCACTTCGCCCCTCGGCACGTAGCCCCTCCCTTTTCTCTACCGTTTCGTCATGGACGACTACCGCCGCTATCGTAACCAGACCGCTGGTG